>JAQQZR010000020.1:12368260-12385982 GCA_030068235.1 Notoglanidium macrostoma | reverse complement strand
GGGTGTACCCCGCCTCTCACCCCAAGATGCTGGGATTGGCTCCAGCTTCCCCGTGACCCAGACGGATAAAGCGCTATAGATAATGGATGGATGGTCGTTGGATAGTACATACTTATTGTCGATAATAGATTTTGTGTATTTCACTATTATTAGACACAATTATGTGAGACGATCTTAAGACGGGATGAGCTACAAAACACAATAACGTGAAAAGTGAACGCAGCGCAAGTAGATAACAAACAAAGTGTATAGACACGCTTTGTAACAACAGAACAGAGAAGACAAACTAGCCACAGATGATACCATCGAACAGAGATTGTGGACAAGGTAGAGCTGGAGCAGGATCTAAAGATAAGCAAGAAGCTAGCCAAAGGGTTTTGTGACACTACCAGTTAAATCCATCCATCTAGCCAGCTATCCAAGCTTCAGATCCACATTACAACTCATGTTAACATGAACCCTGATCAGAAAACACTGCACATAAGAAGATGCAGCCTTTATTTGTCACATATCCATTATAGAACAGTGAAATTATTTTCTTTGGACATCCTAGCTTGTTAGGACGTTGGGGTCAGAGCACAGGGTCGGCTGTGATACAGCAGCACTGAGGCAGAGAGGGTTAAGGGTCTTGCTCAAGGGCCCAACAGGGGAAGCCTGGTGGTGCTGGGGCTCGAACCCCGACCTTCTGATACTGATAGTAATCCAGAACCTGAACTGTTGGACCACCACCACCCTACATGGATCATTTGCCAAGAATGAAACTTTTATTTGTCTGATTGCTCCAGCTCCTGGCTGTATCTAATTCGTAACTGTTTTTTTTTTTTCTTCCGCCAAAGTGCTATATGCCAAATTTTCTCCAATTTGCAGTTGTCACCTTTCAATACAATTTTCTCTCGTCAGTTTTATTTCAGTTACTATAAATGGTCCCTTCTGTAATTTTGTGTTCCCGGAAAATTGCGCCTATAAGTGTGCCTGCTACCAATTGCCATTGAGACTTAAAACATAAGCGTGCAGGCTGTCCTCGGGCTTCCTTTCATTCCTCGAGCAGGACCATAGTTGCACTTTTCGTTGGGATAGAAGCTGAAATAAAGCCCTTTTCAAAGGCTGTTTGGAGCTGTGGCCTTGAACAGCATTTACCAAAGAGCACTGTGAACATGAAATAAACAGTAACGGTCTTTAATTAAACTTGAAATTAACCACATAATCTTTTCTTTTTTTCTTTTTTAAATATCAGATGAACCCAAAACAGAGGCAAGAGATAAGAAAGAAGGTTAGTAATTGGTTCTGCAGTATTCTTACAAGTTCATTTTATTGTTTGTATAATGCATGGAGTAGTATTTCAATTTTAAATTTGTTTACACTGACAGCCACGTGTTTACTACGGCGCTGCTGAATTCTCAATTCTGATTGGTCAGAAGGTTCTGATTCCTTTTCTATAACAGGTTTATTTTAATGCACTCATTTTAATACTTTATTGTTTCTATAGTAACGGAATAAACACGCGTGTAGCAGACACGACGTATAAACTAAGACTATTAATGAACAAGCAAAAAAAAAAAAATAGAGTTAAATTGATTTTCTGTGAAGTGCTTAGGAATGTTTTTTTTTAACATTTATGGAAGGAGTCTCCAGTGTCAACAGTCAGTTTTCCACCCAAGGAAAGTGTTCGGAAGCTCAGAAGAAACCGTGCTTTCCATTTTCGCAGTAACATAAGCATCGCTAAATGTAAATATAAATGAATTAAAATGACATGTTGACCATTAATACCTTAAAAGCATTGTAACTGCTGTGATATAAGAAAAACACAACCCATCCGGACATGCTGTTATTGGAAAATAATCGACTTCAGAGTGGCAACTTCATGTCAGGCCACATTGAAACCCCCAGTGTTGATTATTTTCCTATAACAGCATGCCCCCGAGTGTTTTATTCCTTTCTTAATTACCATTAATACCATTTAAGCTGGAAATTAAACTAAGGAAACATTAAACTAGTGTTCTACTAAAACCTAATTCTTTGTGCTTTAATGTTTTATTAATTAGAAAGCACCAATTTGTTCAATTCATTTCCTAATTTGACTCCAAATTAGTGCAATTTAGTGTGTGAATACATGTCTAATAGACACCACTGAGTTTAAATCTCGGTACTCGGTAATTTTGTGCGACACACCAGGCACCCTTTTTCTTTCTTTCTTTCTTTCTTTCTTTCTTTCCTTCTTTGGTCTTATTTTTTATATTCAAAAAAATATTAAATATATTATAATAAATATCTTATATTAAATTTGGTCTTTTGTTTCTGTGCTTATTTGATGTTTTCTGCCTGGGAAAAAAAAAATGTAAATGTTTTTACATTTTTTACAAATTTACAAATGTTATTTTTTAAATGTCTGTTTGTCTGTCCATCCGAGACAATATCTCAGGAAGGAGTGGTTGAATATTTGTAGAATTTTTAAGCAGTCATCGTTGTAACCGGCAGATAAACTGATTCGATTTTGGACTTGATTTAAATAGGGTGAAGGTCACGGCAAGGTCAAGAACCGGAAATAGTTTTACTTTAGTAGCGTCCATCTTGTTTGAGGTATATTTTAAGTATTTCTGAGATAAAGATTAGCAACAAGAAGGAATAGCCTGGTGTTGGAGGCTTTTGGCATCAAGTAGTACCTGTTTTCAAAAAATAACAATCAATGAATAAAAATTACAGAAACATTTGGACATTAGTAAAGAAAGTAACATATTACATAATACTACTTAGGGTTGTTATGTTTTAGCTGCAAAAATCTATCTATCTATCTATCTATGATAAATTTGTTTATATGAAATACGTTTAATTATGTATTATGTATTTGTTTATATAGTAAACATTATTATGTTAATATAAACATCACACTTTAATCTCTGTGAGAAAATGACAAGGTTTCAGCACCGTTTTCATTTTTTATGAGAGAACGACTAGCTTATTGCTTTCCATTCTTCTGAATGTGTTTCTTTTTCTCACTTGTAATGAATCTATTCTTGGTTTGGAAACAAAACCATAGCGCAGATTCATCTTTTAAATTGTTTCCTAAATCCATTTCTGTTACGGTCAATTTCAAAAGTATCGGTTCCCTTCCAAAAGATCGTCAGCAATCACGCGAATATTAAGATTACATATCATTTTCCACTCAACCCGTAAAAGTTGCAAAAGTATTGACTTTTGGTTTTTTTTGTTTGTTTTTTTTATGAGATGGTGAGCCAATTTTCTAAAATCGATTAATAAAAAGCTCTACCAAACGTCACTGGGAGAACGCAAGAGTGAACATGCTGTTTTAATAATGCAAATCCAATATTCTGTCTCCGGGCTGAACGATATCAAAAACTGCATTAGACATGCAACAGTCAAATTAAAGCTCGCAAAATCTCTGAAATCTTGTAAACAGGAGCGGCACATCAGATTATTATTATTGCAGATGAATATGGATATGTAATGCGCTTTCATGTACATACATTTTGGAGAATAATCAAATGACCCTATTCATCTCCTGTTATCTATTTTCCAGTAATAAATCTTCCTCTTTGTAATGATCCGCTCCCTTTTCTGACGGGATGGTGTTCCATCACAAAGTGTCGCATTAGCTCTGACAAATTTAAGCAATCCAAACCTTTAATAAAGCTGTCACGTTTGCGCCGTGACTTACATCCAGGTTCGGAAATTGATTTGAGTCATGTGATTTATGAGCGCAAAAACCGATTGCCTTGGCTTTTTATGACACAAGGACAATTTATGATATCTGAGGCTTCGGTTTCATAAAACTGAATGTGATTTGATTATCAGCATGTGACTGGTGAAGTAAAAATCATTTGCGCATCTTCTCTGTTATTATATGAAACATTTTTTACGACGTAATCCTTTAAGATCTAGTATACGACAGTGAGGTTCTTCATTCTGATTGGTCAGAAGGTGTTGATTAATTTTCTATAAAAGCAGCTCTGACAGTAGTTTGGCTGTAAGAAAAATCACAGGTTTATATCATAGCACAAGTTCTAATATGTTATCATTTCTGTAGTAACAGCTTACACGGGGATTTGTACGGCAGATGCACCAAATGGATTTTTTAAAATCAGTTTTCTCTGCACTTTATATGAAACATTTTTGGAAGCAGTCCTCATTGTCAATGATCTTTTATCAATCAGTAACTTTAAGGTTTTGTTTTTTTTTTGTTTGTTTTTTTTTTACATGTAAAAGTCTTTGACACCGAGGGTTTTGTGCTTTTTCAGTTTCTTGGTGACATGACACTGCATTTTTACTTATTAAATTAAAGAGAATAAAAATAAAGGTAGTATGATATGTCATTCTTAAATAAATTTTAAAAATAGTGTTTGAAAATTGCTGCGGTGTAAGTGGAATAAAACACTTCAGGATGTGCTGTTACGGCGAAATAATCAACTTTGGCGTAACATCCATTTCTATAGAGCCAAATCACCCCATCCGATTATTCTTCATTTTTCTATTTGAGTACAAGCGTTTTAATCCGTATGCACTGAATGATGAGAGTATTTTATGTTTAACATTAAGCTGGTATGGGATGTCTGATTCAGTACACAAAAAATTATACAACCAAACACATAGTACACATACAATTTCACATTACATAACATTGTTCCATACAGGCTGTGTTTTCAACACTTTTCACAAATAAAATAAAAAATGAGCAGTCTTGGAACATTTTCTCTTTGCATTTGTTTGCATTCAGATAAACAAAACGAGTCTACCAGCTGTGTGTGTATGCCGCCGGAGCAACCCATACTGCCTCATATTCAAGATATTAAGCCCGAGGAGGAAAAAGGTACCCAATATTGACTCAAATGATCATCAAATCATCACATCATTGTGCATGCCAGGAGAGAACTAACAGAATGGAGAAGAACACAAAAGGCATTTTTACCATGCCATGGGGATTGACGAACTCGATACAGTATCCAGCAATTAATTCAGTGTTAAGCCATTTCATGGTTGTCTCTCATGTCACAAAGGGAGACCTAGCATTTGCAGTGTGTGTGCATGTACCTTTATTTTATAGTCATGATAGATAGATAGATAGATAGATAGATAGATGGCTAGAGGGGCACGTGGGAGGATGTACAGACAGGCAGGCAGGCAGGCAGGAGGGTAGATGGATGGATGTACAAACAAAAGGACGGACAGATAGATAGATAAATGTACATACTAAGAGATGGATGGATGAAAGGATTTATGGATGGATACACAGATGGATGGTTAGAAAGATGGCTGGGCAGATGGGCAGATGAACAGACAGACAGACAGACAAATGCAAATGTCTGCATACGTCTCGGCTGAAATCAACCTCACAGGCAAATGGATAAATATTCAAATGAATAGTGAAAAAAGTAATGTATTGGTCCAAAAATTCTAAATGTTATTTGAATACTAACATTTGCTAATAAGTTGTACACCCAGCCTCCAACTGCTTCATGTAAAATCCTCAGATACATCCACTTTATTTATTTATTTATTATTCATTCTTTAATGTATAGGTAAAACAAACACTTTTCATAAATAAATAAATAAATAATTGAGGGGTGTGCAAACTTTTGCACTCAACCATAGCTGAATATTGCTGCCAGGTTTGTCTAGTTCTTTCTGTTGTTCTTTGGTAGGCTAGATCATGGCCAAACATCACCTTCTGCTCTACAGTGCCATCTGGTGGAGTATTCAGTAACGCCTACCATCCAGCATGTGCGATTCTGTTCTTCTTCATGTTGCAGCTTTCCTGTACATAAAAGACATGTGTGATGTTTAGCCATGAATTTTTCACAATCACATCAAATTTCAGCAGCACAGCTTTTCTACTTTAACTTGAACACTGGGCTGAATTTCAGTGCAACGATTGTCTCGTATTGAAGTCTTCAGAATCAGAATCATTCGGTTCACAGAGGATGTACGGATAATCCATCATCTAAAACCAGAGCATCCTCAATGCTGGATTGCTATAATCTCACACACACACACACACACACACACACACACACACACACACACACACAACACACACACACACACACAACACACACACACACACACAACAGTGCCACCTGCTGTAGGTTCATTAGACCTCACACACTACTTTCAATGGTTATTTTGTAGTTTTGTCTCATTTGAAATTTGTAGAGGATATAATTAACGTAATTAATCCTGACCTGAAGTTGCATGTTACGGATTGCTTTTAATAGAGAAGCATGTATAATTTAGTTGACATGCCAGAATGAATTGTGAACAGGGAGAATTAAATCTAATTATCTTAAAATCAATTCGTTTTCTTTTTTTAAACAGAGACTTAATGTAACATCTAGAAAGTCTTTTCATCTAGCAAAAAAACAAAAAAACAAAAAAAACATGCTAAGGTAGAATACAGCAGAAATGTCTTATATATCGGATGGATTTCCATGGAGGCCTAAATATTTAATAAGTCATAGGTTACTTATTTAAACCACCGCAGCATGTATGTGATGCTGCAAAAACCTATTTAAACTATGAGCTTGTAGCACTGTCAGTTCTCATGGTAACACAGTCTTCTTCTTCTTCTTCTTCTTCTTTTAGAGGAAGAGAAAAAGGAGCCACAACAAAAACCTGAGCAAGGTAGCAAGGAAAAAAAAACAAAAGCTTGCTATGTGTTATTTTTGGGTTATAAACTGTATCCATATTTTATTAGAAATCATGCTTTTAATGAAGTTAAATATAAAACCCATAAGCATCCTGTATGTTAAACAAATATACATATTATAGCTTTCGTGTTTCTTATAGTGATACAATAATGAAGCAATGACTGACAATCATCAATTAAAACATGTAAGATGGTCAAGTAAAAGAAAACGATATTTAATTTGCATCTGTAGTTGTTATTAACATAAATTAATATTGCTGTTTTATTAATATAAACACATAAATCACATTTTGCTACTCCTTTTATTATTTCATACCCACAAACCCTATATTATTTCATACTTTTTCATATTTCATAACTACAAAAACCTAAAAAGCATGCCGATTTTATAGAATTTCTTCAGAAAATGAAATTTCTAGGCATAGACCTGAGTAAGATCTGAAACAATTTCAGTCTATTTTATGAAATAATTTTTTAAAAATCCGCTACTTTACTTTATATGGTGTTATATGTTTGTATTTCCGTACTCCAGCTGTGAAGCAGATGATGGACTCTGAGTTACCGCAGAAAAAAGGTAAAAACAGCAGATTTCCTTCCGGTGACCTTCCTGTTTTGGTATAACCTTCGCTGAATATTTCTACAATGCAATACCAACATAGGTAAGGCAGGATTTTATAGGGGTGACTATTACTGTGGGAAAATATATAAAAATTTCATTCACTTTTAGGATTGCTCAAAGCGCAATGAATTAAAATTATGACTAATCTTGCTAATCTTATTAAAGATTGTTCTTAATATATACTGTAGTTAAAGAATGCATAAAAAAAAGTTAAACATAGGCTTCAAAACCTTTCAAGTTACCTTCCAAAGGCTGTCAGGAAGACAATACAGCACCCGGGGCAAAATAGGAATATTTTTAAGTGAAAAAAATGCCAATTAATCAAATATTTACCCTTATTTGTGACTTAAAGGTCCAGTATGTAGGATTCAACCACCTGAATGTTCCTCACTTATCCTTTTCTAGTGTGTATTAGACAGTACGGTGCTCTTAATTTTTGCAAAGCTCGTCATGGTGTGGCGACCCCTAGTGGTCTGGAGCCTTGGGTAACTGCCCAAGCGCTTCTGTTGGCCCTGACCCTTTCAAGATAATAACCTGTATCTAGTATTGTATCTGTTATTGTTCATAGTGTACATAGTGGAACACAAATATAGCTTTCTCTGACACCGTGCACATCTTGTACACTTATTGCTAGTGATTGTATTATTCAGTAGCACTTCCTGTACATTAAAAAGCAATAGAAATAAGAGTGAAATGTAAATCAATTCCAGATTAGGGCTTTTAAAACAGCAGCAGTGTTCAGCTTTCAGTCTGATCAAAATTCATTAGCTTTTGACTTGTTCACACTGTGCAGAAACATTAATATTTAAGCACAAAAGCAGTTCTCAATATCATACAGGCTCTGGTTCTATAGCAGCAGCTCTGACAGTAGCTCATTATACAATGTTATCGTTTCTGTAGTAACAAGTAGATATCAGTATGAATGGTATGGTATAATGGAACAGTGGAGTGCTAATTACACCACATTAGAACAGAAAAACTATAATAGGTGTAAAAAAAAGTATAATATATGCATGTATTAGGTCGATATTTTTGTAAGAGATCTGTTCATTTTATGTAATGGTTACATACAGATAAAATACAGGTTTAAAAAGATAACTTAGGATATATCCTATAAATTTCTTTCAATTATATGGAGACAGGGGTACAGAATGTGCATTGTGGAACAGAACTGCGGGATAATTACAGACAGTAAAACATCAGTGGAGAAGAAGTTGGCCCTGAGCCTGCTGATCCTGGTGTGAATGTTCTCCTGGATGGAAGGAGGTTGAAGAGTTTGTAACTGGAAGTGGAGCGGTCCTTGATGATGCTGCTGCTCTACGCAGATATCTTCTGTGATGAAGATGTTCACTGGCTGGGAGTTGGGCCCCAATGACGTCTTGTCTTTTGTAGGGCTTTTTTCATCGAACAAATAATATTAAAGTAAACATGTTGAAGCACCACCAAGCTGCCATTGCCGGCCCTTGATCCAGGTCCTTAACCCTCAACTGCCTGTATAAATAGGATGAATGTAAATCACTATGGATAAGGATGTCTGCCAAAAGCTATAAATATACATGGAAATGTAGTTACCTAGTATGTCTAATTTATATATTGCTTCATCAAATTTATCTAGCTAGCCTAAAATCTACATCAAGAAACTAGCTAACTAACACTAACTAGTCACATTCTTATTGAGGAGTTGTCTACAACGGACACATTTAGCTTGCTAACGTTCTTCAGCTTACATGAGTTTAGGATAACTGTTTGGCCAGCACCTTGGTTTTCCTCGATGGTGTAATTGTAAAACATTACAAATATGCAGACTTTAGAATAGAAGTTCTTTCTAGTACAAACGCACAAAAATTCTATGAGACATATGTATAAATATTCAGCCATTGGAGGTTAGACGGCTTAGCAGTTTCTAATCTTTTTCTAGAGTTACACCATTTGAAAATGTTATTTTACACTTGCTGTCGTTTATTGCTGATCCATAATGATAAAAAAAAAAAATGCATAACATTTTAAATCATTTCAATTCAATTCCTAAATAATATTCTTAATAGATTCTTCAGTCATGTTATCAACTATACGGAGTGTCAGGTTGCTAGGCTTCATTGGTGTACAAACACTAAAAGAGTCTAATTGCACTTTTGTGAAAGAAATCATGTGAATGTGTCGGAATAACTCTTTAAAATGATACTTTTCTGCATTTATTTTAGAGGACGTTGATGTCGTAGCGCCGCTGCAGGAGCGTAAGTGTCTTATAACTATGCTACAACACAATGCACATGTATTTCTATTGTCAAAACTGTATGAAGAGCTTAAATTCTGTCATACCACGTTGCAGTCCCTGCATGCCGCCCAACGCCGGTGTACTGCCCAGCTCCGCCCGGCTGGTACGGTGAGTACACTGACATCATGATGTACAAGAGCTCATGCTTTTTAATTTGATTGAAATCTATAATCACAGTCACCATCTACTTTGCAGTGCATCACATAGTCACAGATAGTCCATTACCACCGACGCCTGTGCGAGGTATTAAAAGCTGTTTCACTTCAATTAGTGTGGTTCATTTATTTCACAACTGATAAAGCTAATGCATGTGACTTCAGTGTCTGAGTTATAAAGATTGAGGAATTCATTAATGATAATGCATGTGAATGTGTGCTGCTACATCAGAAAATGGTGCCTTGCATAAGTATTCACTCCCTGTTGAGCCTTTCCACATTTTATAGCGTTACAGTCGACTTAACTGAGATTGTCTATATCATGAATCTTTAATTATTTACAAATAAAAATGATTGTGTAAGTTTTCTTAAGGCTGCATTTTAAAGACTGCATTTTTCTGCCAGTTGATTGTCAGTACACTTGCAATTATCTTTGTTTTGGAACATTTTCAAAAGTATATATTTATTTATACCAGTGAGACATCATCTAATTATATGTGTACATTTGCATACAAAGCAAAAATCAAGTCTTTTTATTTAGTTGGAGCAGAAACATCACTGTGACGGCACTCTCAAAAGAAAGATATTTAGTGTTTGTTGGAAAATCATTTCTTTATTGATTAATCAAGGAAAACCATGCACTGCTATAAAAGAGTATTTAATTCTGTATTATTCATTACATTTATATTTTGTAATATTTTATATGTAAAATCGAACATAAATCCAACAATAATAACAGTGTTCTGAGAAATGTATCTGTAACATCCTACAGTTAGTGTAAGTAAGGACTTCATAAACTGATATTTGGTTCTGAATATAAAAACTTTTGACTGGTAGCGTATATATATATATATATATTAAATACAATGTGGTTTAATGTGCAGTGATAAATTACATGATGCGACTGTGCCAAGTGGGCGGAGTTTACAACTTTCATCAGTGTTGATGATAGTGGTCATGAGTGGAAATGACAGTGAAATAAATAAATATTGTTGGTTTTTTAAATATTATTATTATTATTATTATTATTATTATTATTATTATTATTATTATTATTATTATACTACAGTTTTATGTTAATAATATAGTTTGTACAGAAAAATTATTGCTGTGACCAAAGTTGTTGGTAGGTCCTTACCATAAATTGTTGAATGGCTTTTACTAGAATTATACCGTCTTTACTAAATTAATGTTAATTAATTAATGTTAATTACTAAATTAAAATGTCACATGGTCTCAATATAAATTGGCTGGTTCCTGCATCTGCAATTGAAACCTAAGTATTGACCCAGGGGGTGCTTACTTATGCAAACAAATTAACCTTTGTGTAGCAATAAATAAAAATATTTTTGGACCTTCAAACATTACATATATGTAAATCTAAAAGTAAAAAGTTCATTTCAGCTGCAGGTAATAACTCTATAAAATGTAAAGAAGGGAGGGGTGAATACTTATGCAAGGCATTGTATACTAACTGAAGCATTTGTGTATGTTTGGTTTGCTGTCATTTCAAGGCAGCTCATTAAATTTCTTTAATTTTTTTAATAATTAAACCCTTTTTACATTAATTAAAGCAATGGCTGCGACTTATTCAATATTTTCCTCATCTTCCATTTCTAAAAAAGGCTGCTCATTATTCTAGTGGCTGGAACTGATATTTAATGGCAGAGAAAACAATTCAGGCTCTATTTTTAGACTGAGGGAATGATTAGTGCATAATTAGCACTGCTCCTGTGCCAGAGTAATTAGTGAGATTAAAACTCATTATTAAACCTGGAACTGAAATATGGTTGTGTTTTCCTTTAGTGTGCTGTATAAGTTTGTCTCAGCAAATTGTCTCAGCCAGAGAGCACAGATAATGGCTACGACACTAAGCTTCCAGTCAGAGGACTCACTTTTGTAGTTTTCCTGATGTATTTCCTGGCATAGTGAAATGGTTGTGCATTGCAGTGCTCGGGCTTTATGTTTACCGTACCATGTTTCATCTTTTAATGCTCTCATAATGCATTAGCTTTAATGAAAGAGAAAAAAGCCGAAGATAAAATAAAAACAGTCTCCAGACCGTCTGTCGTCGTGCTCCCATTCAACTCAAGCCTGAAATGACTCTCTACTTGCTGTGTCTCATTTGCAATTCTAATGGGAAAATTTCTCAACTCACCAGGTTACTGAGATTTTGACCATTTTGGCTTTTCTTTTTTTTTTCTTCAGAGGCTCAATTCGCTGCAATAGCAACTCATGCAGTCACACTTCAAAGGAAAGGTATGTCTTCTTCTTGACAACAGAATTTTATCTATTTTGCAGAGGTTCGGAAAAAATAAATGGGAAAAAAATAATATGCCTCGTGTGAGACTGGGTTTTAAAGGTGAGGACGTGTGGACATAGCTACATTCATATTCTTTTGTTTTGGCTGAAATAAAACTCATGGTCATTTTAGCAGGCAACAGTTTTCCTTAATCTCACTAACTTGCTCTGAAATTAATATATAAAGTCCATGATGTAAGTTAATTCTAGATCCATTTCATGACCTTGAAATATTTATCTTGGGGTATTTTAAAATGAGTGAGACACAGAAAGCAATTGAATTTGCCCATTGTGGCCACAGGAACCTTAGCATGGAGATGGTTTATAATATTACACTTTACATCAATATTTATTATAGATATATAAACATACTGGAGTCAGTGGCCTTGTTATATAGATATGTCATTAGCCTGTAAGTGTCTTTTTTTTCCTCACCAAATTAACAGGAGGCCATGAATTAAATCTAACATTCCTAAAGTTTAACTATAAGTTACACAATTCATAATAATGTCAAAGTTGTGGCCACAAGGTATTTATTTTGTGGTTTTGATATAGTATTTTGTAGCCACAACATATTAAAAATTAACACCATGTCCAAAAAACCTGAAAAATTACATGGCTACAGAGCAAGCCAGCCTACTCATGTGACATAAAGTGAAAACTTCAGATTCAAACCTGGTTGAAACCTGCTGATTTTCCCTCTTTAAAGATATGCTTGTAGTTCTATTGCCAAATCTGTCCTGAAGGTTACCGATATCAGACTTATTTAGTAATATCACATAAGGGCACGTGTCCACATAGCGTTTTGTTCTGAGCGCAGGAGTCTTTTCCCAATGAGGAGAACGTGCATGCTGTTGCACGCAGCCAGCTAGTGAAAAGCTGCTGCAACCAGCTTCTTATTTCATAGCAGTTTGCTGTGCAGCCGTTCCGAGCGCTCCGAGTTGAAAATGTCAGAACTTTTCCGAAAAGCATTGGTGTCATCACTGTCACTCATTTTCAAGCAAAGAATCATATGGCGGTTAGTTGTGACATGATGTCAAGATCATGTTGTCATAGAAACAAAACTGATGTGCATTTTTTAATGAAACATTCGGATGAAATGTTTCATTGAAATGACCGAAATGACCGGAGCGCTCCCCAGCACCCAGTCGGCGGAAAAATACCGCGTGGACACGTATCTTAAAAATATCCATATTTTTCAAATCAGTTTTTATATCCTCTCGTATGAAGCTCTGGCTCTATGCTTACACAATATTCTCTGTGACACTTAAAAATCCAGACGCTGACCAAGAGAAACTGATGCAAGCAACAAAAAAGAAAGGTAACAATCTCAACAAATTCTGCAAGCGAAGCATGACAGTTCTGTATTGCCTTCTTACTTTTATTAATATGAGGAATATCATGAATGTAATTGAAGCCATGTTTCCAAATTCCAGAGCGTCCTGTTAAGAAGCGAAAAGTAACACCTACAAAGAAAGGCAAGAGATAAACTAGAAATAACTATTTTAACGAAATCCAGAAGGCTGGAAATTTTATACAAGCTTATTTTGTTGGATTTTCAATGTCCGACACAAGGAAATAACTTTCCTGATTATCAAACAGAACTTAGGAAATCTGGTATATGGCCATATTATAGGTAGGATAGAAAAAGCTTTGTGTGTGCAGTTGTAGGAAAATAATCAATGACGGGTTTCACTCATTATATACTATAGCAATTTGCCAAGGCTATTTATTAAAGAACAGCACTATAAGAACTTACTCGTATCAGGGAAGATTCCGTTCTCTCAGGTTCGATCTGACTTCCGTGGGTGAAAGCTTCTCGCTCGTTTCGGATCCGGGGATCAAGCAGACACACAGACACAGCATGTAGGTGTATGCTCAAATCCAAAGTTTAATTGTGGCAGACAAGTTTATATACAGTAGCTTGGGTGTGTGTACGTGCGTGTTTGTGCGTCTCTGTGTGAGGGGGCGTGTCTAGCATATAGGTGTCCAGGTGTGGTGGACAGGAAAGGAGAAACAAAGAGAAAGCGGCCTCAAACAGTTGTGGGTTAGGGAGGCAGGAGACAAATGGTCTGCTGGATATGAAATGTGTAAATGTTCTTCCGTGGGTGTGTGAGTGCTATTCAATTAAATTTGTATAGCTCTATAACAACAGAAACTTACGAATCTATAAATATATATTTAAACCTATCTATATAGATTTATCTATATAAATCCATATCCCTAATGAGCAAGCCTGCGGCGACGGCAACGGTGGCAAGGAAAAACTTCCTGAGATAACTAAAGGAGGAAACCTTGAGAGGAACCAGACTCAAAAGGGAACCCATCTTCATTTGGGCTGCACTGTATAGTGCAATTACAACTAGTCATATTCTAATAATAGGTTCAAACTAAATGTGTGTATGCCAGAATATGTGTATGTTATATTAGAGTGTGTATGTCAGGATTTGTGTGTGTGTGTGTGTCTGTGTTTGAGTGTGTGTATGTTAATGTGTGTATGTCAGGAGTGTAAAGGTGTGAAAGTAAAGACAGAAGACAACGGGACAGACAAGTTGGCTCCGAAAGCTGGTGGAGTGCTAGGTTTGGGTCAGTTGATGTGCTAACTTGGGAGACACGACACAATAAATCAAAATTAAAGTTAGTTGTTAGAAAAATACTGATTTAAAAAGGTAGCCTAAGAATTTTACCTACCAAGCACTGCATACTTTCTATGCATTTTAGTTACATTCAGTGTTGTGGAACGTCCAAGAAACAAGCTATCTCATGTTATAGCAGCTATAAACAGTCATTCCATCACCGGCTTCTCTCTCTCTTGAAGATAAAGACAAAAAAAAAAAATGCAGTGTCATGTTAGCAAACCGGCCAAGTTACAGTTTAGTACAGCTTTACCTCTGATTGTTACAAAATGCTGACACTGGAGACTCCTTCCAAAAATGCTAAATAAATTTGATTATCTTTGAATATCAATGATTACGGGGATTTTTAAATCTGTTTATGTCACCATATAAGTTGTCATATATAAACCTGTTGTTTGTCTTTCAGCTAAAACACCTTCTGACCAATCAGAATCGAGAATTCAAATTGCCTTATACAAATATAACCACATACTGTAGATGTACATACGTATATCTGTTCTGCTATGATGTATATGGCCAAATATCAGATTTCTGTATTGGGAAATATGTCATTTCTGCGATGACAACATATTTAATTATATTCTTTTACTGTGTAATATGAAAACACTGCAACTGATTTCTTTGTAACATACTGTATATGTGCTGTCCAGCAACTGTCTCAAACGTATTGAAAGTAAAGGCACCTGAAGTGAAAGTAAAATCTCAGAAAAGGAAAGGTAGGTGTTAATGTTTAAGAAAATGTTTTTTTTCCCCCAATACATTAACGAAATATTATCTTTCAGTCATAAGATTTTGTGTTGTATACGCATGTTACAGGTCACATGACTCCCAAAGAGAAGCTCAGACTGATCCCCCATAGGCGAGGTTTGTAGGCACATGCTGAAAATAAAAAAACTAAACTGAATCAAGTCACGAATATTACTTTACTTCGGACTGTACTTTATCTCCTGCAGAAGTACCAAAGCTGACCAAACCCATCAGATCAGCTGGACCTGGTATGTTTTTATAAGTCTGATCATCTCTAAAGGTTATTTCTTTGACTGAACTATGACTGACCGTGAAATATTTGTTTCTACATGCAGCAAAAAGGAAAACCAAAGTCATGGAGAAAGGTTAGTTCAAATGTGAATGCATAGTTATTTCTAAATTCTGCAATATTTCTTTAAGAGTATGGACCAATTCCCTTATGTGATCTCAGTTATGTTACAAGTTACTACGTACCACAAGGAAAAAAAAATCTACTTAAAGGTCAACCTATGCATTACTTTACATCTACTTAATATGACAAGGCTCAAAATCTAATTTACCTTATGAGCGGTCATGTGCGTTATAGGTTTACTGAACATGACAAGGCTCAAAGCATCTTAAAGGTCATTTGATAAGTCTTGTGACTACTATTAGAGTGAAGGAATGTATTTCAGGTTAAGGGCATATTATATACACTTACCATCCACTTTAATAGGAACACATGTACACCTGCTCATTTATTCAGTTATATGATCAGCCAATCATGTGGCAGCAGCACAATGCATACAATCATGCAGATACAGGTCAAGAGCTTCAGTTCATATTCACATCAAGCATCAGAATGGGAAAAAGTGTGATCTCTGTTACTGGTGTCAGATGTGCTGGTTTGAGGATTTCAGAAAACAAACAAACAAACAAGAAAACATCTCCTGTGTGAGGAAAGTCTGCGGGCTGAAATATCTTACTGATGAGAGCTCAGAGGAGATTCTGAGGCTATCATGGGCACAGACTCACTAAAACTGGACAGCTGAAGACTGGAAAAAGACCAGGTGATTTTTTTTCTGATCTTCAGCTGTCTAGTTTGGGTGAGTCTGTGCCCCTGATGGCCTCGGATTCTTATTCTTGGCTGATCATGTGGTTTTCTGCTGTTGTAGCCCATCCAGCGCAAGGTCCGATGTCTTGTGAATGCTGAGTTGCTTTTCTGCTCACCGTGGTTGTAAAACGTGCTTATTTTTCTTTCTGTATTCTTCCTGGCAACTCATCGAGTCTGGCCATTTTCCTCTGACCTCTTTTATCATCCACAGAACTGTCTGTCATGCGATGATCTCTAGAAACTGTTCCTGGAGATCAGCAGTTCGCATATAGTGTTGAAATGAAATCAGAATTATTATCTAAGTAGCTCTGTGATGACAGTAATACTTTGCAAGAGTTTAAATTTTCTCACAAATGTACATTTTGTCATGTTGCACTATTTGCAGTGAAATATTATATACCGTACCCTATTTTTTATAGCACCTTTTATGAAAAATATAATATTATTATATAATTATATCAAAAATGTATAATTACTACAACAATTTTTCATTATTTATATAATTTATATAAAATATATACACGTACTACATATACTTATATGTAGTGTAGCTTTAAACCCTTTATGTAAATGTATTGAGACTTGCAGTGAATTAACCTCCTTTGCAATTTTTTTTTTTTTTTTACTTAAAATTATTAACATTCCCTCCTGGGTCTCTGGTTTCCTTCTACACTGCCCAAAAACAGGCCGGTGCTCTAAATTGGTGTGAATGAGTATGTGTGTGTGTGTGCTCGGTGCCTTGTGACAGACTGCCATCCCATCCAGGCGTATTCCCACCTTGCACCCAGTCTTCCCAGGACTGACACCTCGTCCACCTTGACCCTGAATGAAATTACAGAAACTGGATTAATGAATGAGTGAATGCATGAGCTAAACACAAGTGACAGCAAACAATAAGAAACTAACTATGATAGACAATGCAGCCCTGGAGCAGGAAATGAGGAAACCACAGGAAGCCAGAGGGAAGGATTTTCTGCTTTCCTCTGATTGCATTGAGACAATGTGCAACAACATGCTGGAAGAGTGTGTAGCTGTTGATTATTCTAATGAACATTATTTTTAATGAGCAACGATCCAACATTTACCTTTACAAATAAATTTAGTGGTTAGCACTGTCGCCTCACAGCAAGAAGGTCCTGGGTTCGATTCCCGGGTCACCTCACTTTCTGTGCGGAGTTTGCATGTTCTCCCCGTGCATGCGTGGGTTTCCTCCGGGTGCTCCGGTTTCCTCCCACAGT
>JAQQZR010000020.1:12356626-12368160 GCA_030068235.1 Notoglanidium macrostoma | reverse complement strand
CGACCTGCCCAGGGTGTACCCCGCCTCTCACCCCAAGATGCTGGGATTGGCTCCAGCTTCCCCGCCACCCAGACGGAGAAAGCGCTATAGATAATGGATGGATGGATGGACATCCAAGTGTATATTTAAGTTCATATAATCCCCATATATATTTTGTACTATTTTCTTTATTAATTAGTGTTGGCATTAAAAATCTGAATGCATCCAAAGGTAATATGTAGGTTTTAATGGCTTTGAAAAAAAATAAACCTCTCCTAAGCCAGACACTCACAATCCCTTTGAGAGAAAGGTCTTTATTATAAAAACACCTTTGCTTCGGAAGCCTGTGTGCATGACAAAGAACAAAATTGTCTGTCATTATAATTTGACAAGTCATCTCGCGATGCAGTTTGCAGGCAAACAATTATATTTTAATTATAAAGCAGGAGTAAATCCAGCTGATGCCATTAGAGGTAATTGCATCCGTGCTAAATGAATCACCTGAAGAATTGCAAAATATTTTTATTGAAGCAGAATTGCTTAGTATAATTTGTACACACTACGTCCCTCTTATTTTGATAAAACCTTGGTTGGTAATCATGGAATTAATCAAAAATAATTAGAATTCTCACTTTTCACACTTTGTCTCAAATCCTTGTGTTTTGAACATGCGTTAAAATAAAATGCAGCATGACTACATTAATTTCACTCGATGAATTTATTCATTAAACACACTAATGTTCTGTTCGTTTAGTCATCTCAAAAGGAAAAGAAGAAAAGAAAGGAGTCAAGGATGTGAAGCCTACAGTTGAGGGTAGGTGCTTTTTTCCACAAGCGATGTTTAGGACATAATTGTTCTTTGCTGTTTATTTGCCCTCGGGCCATTTTGGGATGAACTGCTTACAGCGTCATTTTA
The DNA here is from genome assembly GCA_030068235.1 of Notoglanidium macrostoma. Classification (NCBI taxonomy): domain Eukaryota; kingdom Metazoa; phylum Chordata; class Actinopteri; order Siluriformes; family Auchenoglanididae; genus Notoglanidium; species Notoglanidium macrostoma. The sequence continues at coordinate 12,367,265 of JAQQZR010000020.1, read as the reverse complement.
AAATAAATTAGGACTAAAATCAAGTGCTTTTGTTCTCAATGATGAAATGAAGCCCGTAGAGAAGGGGCGTTGTGTAACTCGAGCTAATAAATGGCCGCAGGTTATCATTGGGCTCAAATTATTTTTAGTTCTCATTAAGCTTTTGGCTCATCTTTTATTAAAATGCTCATGGCGGCTTCCAGAATCTGATCAATCAGTCAGTGAATCACATTTTGAGTGTGAGATGAAAAAAATCAACACCCTGCTGTTTCCTGTCATGTCTTATAAAGATTGATAGAACAGCTACAACATGATGGTTCTTGGTTGCAATGCAATTTACTAAAGTAACTCAATCCAAACTCTTTCTTTTGGCATAGTCACCATAAAATAATGTTCTCGTTTGGATCTATTGATAGATAAAAGCAAACGCAAGCCAAAGAAAGCAGAACAAGCTGCACGTCCAGGTAAGTAATACTTCATGTTTTATTTTATTTCAGATATCCCACCCTGCAGAAACTCAGTTCAGTTCAGTAATTCTGTCGAATCTGTAAACCAAGTTGGGTAGACACTGAAATATGTACATCTGTTATTCAATTCATAGAGTCAGTTTTATTCTTTTACAAATTTATGCTGGCTATCCACTTGAAGACTTTGAAAAGACTCTTAAAAGACTAAAGTCTGACACCCTCTCACATCTAAAGACAATTCACTGAGTTTTTAATCACAGACTATGATTGTGTGAAGACTGGGGCACAAATTACAAAACTGCAGCTAGACTCCTTTTGAGATTATTTCCCATCATGCTCCTGTACACACTTTGCTGCTTCCTGTTTGGTGCTGGAGAGAGCTCAGCTATTGGTTTTCAGACATCCCATGACCATATGACACCTGTTCAAATCACCTCAACATGTCGTTTACAGTCATTTAAGCCCCCATGGCCAACAGGAAAGCCACTGTTGCTGTGCAGTGTCGTTACCGTTGACCCTTATTAATAATTAATTCATTATTATCGCTTGCTCACTCTCAAAAACAAAAATATTTCCAGGATATTGTATATAATTTGCGGGAGCCACTATCAATATGCGGGAGACTCCCAGAACGTCCGGGAGAAGTGGAATGTCTGTTATTGTAAATTAATTACTAAAATGTAATGCAGAAAGGTTAGAACTATTAAATTATGGGACCAAAACACTAAATTTATGTTTGTTTGTTTGTTTTCAGCAAAAGTGGCCAGAGCCATGGCTGTAAAAGGTGAGCTGCTTTATGAGATTATTATTATTATTATTATTATTATTATTAATTACATTGCATATTCTGTGTAAGGAATAAAACATTTACATTTATGGCATTTGGCAGATACCTTCAGCATTGCTATCACTAGCTAACAGCTATCACTGTTACCACATCATGAAGTGATTTATTCCTCTTGTTCCACAGCAGTTTGCTGATTACAATTTTTACTTACTAACCAATGATGCATCATACTTTTTTCCATTTATAGTGGAAATATTTGGAATTTTTATCCATTTCTTTGGGTCGTCTCACCTTTCCCAGAATCCTCTGCTTCAAAAACCGCAAAAAAGCCTCCCATCTTGAAGACTTTCCTTTATTAGAAAACGTAAAGTTACAAAGCTTTTATGAAATAAACATCTGCTTACAGATAACAACCATATCAACAATTACATGAGCTTTTTTAACCAGTTTATCTCAAACACGCACCATAAAATTCCCTGTGAATGAGTTGTTACTATAGAAAAAATGAAGACAATATTATAGACCTATGTTATTAACTACAGTCAATAAGAGAAAATTCATCAACAACAAAGCAGATGTATGCATTCATCCCTGCTGTGGTATAAATACTACATACTGAAAATTATTCATTAAACTCCAAAACAGTGCCAACTAGTGTAGTCATACACATCCCTAATAAACTCTTAACTCTAACTGGCACAAGAAAATTGGATCTGTTAAATAGCAAACTTACTAGACTAAAAGGCTGACAGACTTTCTGTACATTCATGACAGCTGAGATTAAATGAGTGGCTGATTGCCTGTTATATCACTCTGTAATTGCAGAGTACTCCAAATTCATGACAAGTCAGGCTTCGAAGAAGAAAAAACACCAGCAGAAACTGATTGATGGATTGACCATGCATTAGATGTCAGAGACTATCACAGTAATGTCACTGAATTGATGGAAAAGAGTAAATGCAGCATATTCTCTTATGTTCACAGGTAAAAAAGAGAGAAGAGCTGGCAAACCAGGTCCCGAGAAGAAAAAACCTACCATCAAACCTGCTCCAGAAGAAACAGAAGTTATCAGCAAACCTGCTCCAGAAGAAAAAGGAGCTGATTCAAAAGGTTTGCTGAAGACTTACTTAAATACATTAAAAAAAAAAAAATCTGTTAATAAACAGCTAAAAATTGTAATCATTTCTCTAATTCTTTCTAATTTGTTGCTAAAACAGCTGGTCCACCTGCACCAACAAGTAAGTAGAGTTTTGTCATTTTTAATGCTGTTATTAATTCTGATCAAGTTTAATATGCCAAGTTGTGGTTTTATGCCTAACTGCCAAAGACAAAGGTGGATTGATACTCAGTGATCCATATCTATATCTGCATAATTCAGCATTGATTTACTGCTCTAAGAATTAAATAGCATCTTACATACTTGCCATTTGTAGAACATGGGAAAACTACCAAATGCTACAAGGCATGACTACAAGGTACCATCTTCATCCACTGCGTGACTCGAATAACGTCAGCTAAAAACACAGCCTGACTAATACACTGAAAAGAAACGAACCAGAAGGGTTTGTTTTCACAGAGGAAAAAATTACACAAGAGATCTAAAATGCTGCTTTGAATGTTAGCAATAAATGTGCACTACAGGCACAGCATGGTTGATATTATGGTGCTCTACTCTGCTAGTCCATCACATTCAGTAACTACCCAGTCCTTAAGTGTGTGGCAGCCTAGAAACACATGTCAGTGGATGAATTCTGGAAAATGGAAAAAGAAAGATTTTGGATAAAATTGCATATAACAAACACAATGTAGCCAAAGGTTTGTGGATACCTGGCCATCATAACCATGTGTGGTTCTTCTTCAAACTGTTGCCACAATGTTGGAAGCTCACAATGTTGAAGCATCTAGATTTCCCTTCACTAAAACTAAGAGGCCCAAACCTGTTCCAGCATGACAATGTACCTGTGCGGCCCATAACGACATGGTTGTCAAGGTTGGAGTGGAGGAAGTTGAGTGTCCTGCACAGAGCCCTGACCTCAACCCCACTGAACACCTTTGGAATGGCCATCTCACCCAACATCAGCGCCTGATCTTTCTTATACTCTTGTGGATAAGCGATCACAAATCGTCACAGCTACACTCCAAAATCTAGTGGAAAGCCTTCCCAGAAGAATGGAGATTATAATAACAGCAAAGAGGAACTAAATCTGGAATGGGACCTATGAACAAGCACATATGGGTGTTATGGTGTCCACAAACATTTGGTCATATAGCATACTCCTCAACCTTAAGAAACCATAAATATATTTCTATATTGGTAAGGAACCAATTTGACAAATTCAGTAGTAAAAAATGGATCAGTCTGCTAGACCTTGCTAAATCTGAAACCTTGCTAGCTAAGAGAGATTTTCCCACACAGTGAATATCACGCACTGATCAAGTTGTTGGATAGCTATGCGCCATAGTGAAATGGATATAAGCCTAAGCAGTTCAGGTTGTAATCAGGTGGAATTAAGTCTTTTCACTTTTACGAAAATCCAGGATGTCACGTAAGGGAGTGAGATGCAGATGCAAATGCAGACTTTTGTTTATTAAACACACAATATAGACTTGGCAAGGGTATTGCATAAACGGTATTGCATAAGCTCAGCAGAACAGTCATTTGACAAAAAGGTGCACAAAACTAAGGCTTTTAACTTAGTACTAATTATAAGACAAACTCAAAGCAGGTGTGCATAGTCAGGGACACGTGACCAAGCGAATCAGGGACATGTGACCAAGTGAATAAGGGTCATGTGACCAAGTGAATCAGGAACATGTGACCAAGTGAATAAGGGACATGTGAACAAGTAAATAAGGGACATGTGACCAAGTGAATCAGGAACATGTGACCAAGTGAATAAGGGTCATGTGAACAAGTGAATAAGGGATGTGTGAACAAGTGCAAGGGCTGCTGGGGAACGTAGTTCATAATGCAAGGCCCAGTAGCATGACTTAGACTCGATGATAGAATCTAACTTGTAGTTTACATACATACACAATAGTTCAGGAAGTAACAAAACACAAACAAAATAATTGTCAAAATTTCACCATCTGTTTTCCCAGGCCGCCACACAATTATCTTTGATGCTTATCTTCCAGGACTCTTTCATCTACCTCTTCAAATATTAACATTTCAGTCTTTTTTCCCCCCCAAGTGTTCCTTCAAACTCTGTCATAACGACGCTCAGCATAGTCTCCAGTCCTCTTCCTTCCTATACTGAAACTGTCGAAATATCACAATTATAATTCAGTGTACTTTTCCATGGTTGATTTGGTGCTTGGGCTGATGGGTGTAAATAAATATCCATGGATTTGAATTTGTTGTTCCCTCAAGGCCAATTGAACTCGATCTCAAGAGAAATTTCCACAAATTTGAATGTGTAATTGGGATGCGCTTGACTTTTTCTTCAAATAAGGTTGTAAGAGTGCTTACCCTGCCGGTAGCCATAACCTTTGTATCTTCTCATACTAATGTAGTTGTTCCTATTATTATGAATTTGCAAGTGGAAGACCATGTTGGGCAAAACACATTACATGGACAAAAGTGTATGGACATCTGACCATCATACCCATATTTGTATTTTGAACAGCCCATTCCATTTAGAGTGTAGCTTTGGGGATTTGTGTTCATTCAGCCACAAGAGCATTAGTGAGGTCAGACAGAGATGTCAGGCGAGGAGGGCTGGGGTGCAGTTGATGTTCCAGTTCATCCCAAAGGTGTTCAGTGGGGTTGAGCTGAAGGCCATTAGAGATCTTCTGCTCCAACTTTGGCAAATCATGTCTTCAGGGAGCTCCCTTTGTGTACAGGGGCATTGTCATGCTGGAAGAGGTTTGGGCCTGTTAGTTGCAGTGAAAGGAAATGTAATGTTACAGCATACAAAGACATTCTATACAACTGTGTGCTTCCAACTTTATGGTAACAGTTTGGTGAAGAACCACATAGGAACATGATGGTCAGGTGTCCATAAACCTTTGGTCATACAGTACATAAGATTCTCTGATAGCCTTAACTGAACCTGATTTACTTATTGATCTGGTGTTGGTATCTACTCTGACTGGGTGTATAGTACTAATGTGTTTTTATCATTCCCTTTAGAAGAATCTAAAGTTGAAGAAAATGTTACAGAAGGGAAGAAGCCAGGTAAGCGGAAAATCCAGCAGCTACCTTTGTTACATTTCATCCTTTTTTCTATTTTATTAAATAAGTAATTTATTTATTTCTTCAGAATAGGGTTAGAGGGGCTTGAGGGATTGTTACCCATTTTCTCCCAATTTGGTCATTTGCCAATTCCAGTCCAGTAGCTGGCTCTCCTAACAGTGAAAGCACATGTTTCCTCCCAGACACTGCCAGACACTGTGTTTTTTTTGGTTTTTTTACTACTTCTTATGCTGCATCACGGAGCAACTTAACACACTCAGAGGAAGGAATGGTTTCATCTACCATCTGCTGTATGCGTGAGCTCACAGACACCAATGATTGCTTAGTGTCAATCTCATAGACAGGGAGGAGAAATAAAAATCGTGCACATGTTACCATTTCATGACCTAAATTTAGTATTTTGCGTCTGCATTAACTCGTGTGTGCATAAATAACATGATATAAAAATATGCAAAATAATAGGATACGCTGGATGAAGGATCGAATTCTAAGTCGCTGAATAATGAGGGTGAATCCATTTTGTTAAATTTAACCAAATTTGCAGTGATTAATGTAAAGATGCAAATAAGTACAATTCATGCATCCATATATTAGTAATCTACAAGATTCCTATTAGATTTTTATTTGATGTTAGCCATCTTATAATTCTTATATCATATTATTTTTTTACGGTATATTACTTTTATGTTATACCATATTACATTTGACCGAAAAACTAATTCTATTTACTTCTGCAGTCTGCATTTTCTATCCCGCATTTTTGGCATTAAAGGCAAGTTTAAAGGTAATAGAAATCTGGCAACCTGAGAGGTCATTTGCATAATCTGAATGAAGAGCCTGAAAATTGACTTAAGGAAGTGTATAACTGAACTCTGAATTCAAGTAACTTTCCCCATGCATACACTGACATAGCTTTTACACAAATGGCCTGAGAGACTACATAAAACCACAAGAATGACCCCGATCTCTAACCTCTGAGATGACGATACATACAAAATCAATCAATCTTTTGCTGCAACTCTATCTTAATTTCTCCCTTTAAAACAGGCAAGATACCATACTTCCAGTGCGTGCTAGTGGGTGGAAAAGCCAGCCAGTATCCATTGCGTCCGTTATCTCCTGCTATGACTCCTGCTATTAACCCGGCCATGATGAGAGCCATGATGGAGCAGAGAGCCAGCGTGCTGGAGCAGAAAGCCCGGCCAGCAGGGCAGTAACTCAGAAAATGCTGCTGATGCTCTCATTTTGCTGCTAGTCTATTAAAAAAACAAACTCTGCTGTAATGCTAACCAAGACTAAACACCTGAGAGACTTTTTTATTAATATTATTATTATTCTTGTCTTATGGGTTTAAGAGCCAATAAACTATTCCTTTATAAATGGCCTTAACAGTTAATCCATGGACACTGGTAAAGAAATGTTTGATGACAAAGCAGGAGCAGTGTTTACAGTACAGAAACACACATGCATCACAAATTACATGACGTGTCATATACATATTGCATATAATGTTTAACAGTCATATGTTTCATTAACATTCAGAGCTGAGTTTCCAGAAAGCATCAACTAAACGGTAGAGCGAGCATAACAACAAACTCTCAATAACTGTTCAAATCTTAATTTTACAATGCTTTTTGGGACTCTGGCTCCAGATCTGTTTACATTTGTGGACGTTTTGAAGAAACCTCGTTTTAATAGTCAACGTACGACTATATTACATTTAGACTTGAACATGTACGACTCAACTATATGCTCTAGGAATATTTATTGACTTGTTTAACTAGGCATTTACAGTAATGTATTAGAGAGGCATACTAAATGTGTTATTACTTTGCCTGAAAAAGTATCCACATGCATACACAGGAGATTTTATCTCTAGCCACAGGCCATTTCCTTTATATCACTGTAATATGATCAGGTAAAGACTTCCTGTAACAACGATCACATTGCTGGAGGTAATGTTTATGAAAATAAATATAGACAAGACAAAATCTTGAGTAAACTCAGATACAATTCATCAGTTTTAACGCTGCAATGTCTCAGCTTATTCTTCAGTTATTCATCTTGTTCAGTAACTACATTAAATTAATCAGTAATTATGTTCAACCAAGTTGAAAAACTGTGTAGATTATAAGTCTAATGAAATGTGAGATGTGCCAGTGTTAAACATTTATACTTGTATTTTGTTTGTTGGTAATACTTCCTATGCATCCAGTATTCATAACGCATTATAAAGCCGTTTATGTGCTGCGTAGCATCAACGGCATTCATTTATTATACGCCTCCTCTCCTCAAAAACAAAAAAAGTCACGTAGTAATGCAATAAATTTGCATGGGCATTTTCAAAAAGTGAAAAGCCTCTGTATGTACTCTGTATCTGTATCTACTCTATTTACATTTTGAAAATACATGTGTTACTGTAGCATGTTTCTATACCACATGACCTTGAAACCTATTTGTGTTTGTGGAAGAGGAGAAGTTTTATGAGCCTAATCATATGTCATTAAATGCACAAGCCTCACACATGAAGGGGTCAATGGTCAATATGTTAAAAATAAAGTGGCAAAATTGTTTATTATATATAGTGCCTGCACAATTATTGACACCCATTGAAAAGGGTTAACTTTTTGTGTTTTTGTTGAGAGTAATAATTTCTTGATGAAAGATTTGTTATAAATTTATTTCAGTTAAAGGTTAGATTTTCTTCTCCTTTTTTCCAAGTGTGAGATGAAGCTACGTCACCAAAAGTGGATTTTTTTCTAACTTATTTTTTTTACTAACATTTACTAGGGGTGCCAATAATTGTGGACGGCACTGTATCGGTCATGTTGAAATAGCCTAGTGGTATAGGTTAGCTTGATTAAAATATTGTCATACAGAGAATATGCATTTAATAATAACACCTTATGAGCAATTATACAGGCCTGCATTAGGAACTATAAACTATAAACATTATTAGTGCATTAATAATGCACTGTGACTACAGGATTCACAGTAACTTTAACTTATATATAGCAATATACTAGAATATATAATTTAAAAGGAGATGCGTCCACTGGTCACAGTTTAGTGATCAGCGTAGGACGAACCTGTCTTACAATATGCCTTCTATAAGAACATCACGTTAAATAAGAAAATATGGAGTAGAAGGTGTTTTGACTTGTTATGACCAATAGATTATCGACAATTTAAATACAGTGCTCTGATGTTGGCATATTGTTTCCATCAGCGCTGTCACACTCCTGGAATATCTTCCACCATGTGTGAGAAAAAGAAATCTAGGAGTGGCTTTCAACTTGATTTCCTTTATTGTCTTATTCAGGAATTGACTTCCTGTCTGTATACAAGGGGTCACTGAATTCTAAATATCAGCTTGCATGTTAAAGGCATTTTCATAATCATATGGACGGCTCAGGAAGGAACGAACATCTGCAAACATGTGCAAACTGTATGACCTTGTATAGATACAGCAGCATTAATGTAGGATGTAAATGTTAATGGCGGTTTTGATACTGATTGAGCCTGTGTGCTGTAACAGCATGACTGAGAGGAGGAAAGTAGGCCACAGGAATAATCTCACTGCTTTCTCCTCCTGAGCTCTCAGGATGTTGGCTGAGCTTTAGGAGTTCCAGCCATGTTTCTCTGATTTATCTGAAATATCAATGGGCTTTTAGGCAAATTATTCAAGTTTTGAGGATATATTATTTTTAAGAGTTTCTGTCCAAATGTACTATAATTGTAATTTTGTGTTTATGTTGTTATATATTGTTATATTAATTGAATGGGGGATACTCAGGATGTCATTTAGCTGGGATAGCAGTAAATATTTGCTGCTTTAGTATTTATTATTATTTTTTTTCTCTGCATGATAATTATTCAAAGGCATGCTGTCACATTTTGGATTGAGGCATCAGTAGCAGAATTCACCATTCTGTTGCCCTGATGCTTTTTCAATTATTTTGATTATTTTCTTCTTGCTGTAAACCATTGATATATTCAGGGGAACTCTGATTAGCTTAAATTATTTCAAATTATTTATTCTGATTATCCAGTCAAGGCTGGGCTATTTGGTCTATGGTAAAGCTGGTCTATGGAATGCAGTACAAAAATAATGTTTTAATAGAATTGAGGATTTCAAATGTGTTACTAATTTTGCCATGGTCATTCTAGGTAAATCAATGTAAAGAGAGATGTGAGGTGTGTTTCAATAAAACGTATAAAAAATGGACAATTATTGTTGGTAAATTACTGATACTGAGACATGACTGTTGGTTTCCTACCTTCAGAACATACAATTTAATAATACCATTGTAATGTGATGTGTATTATATTATATCATATTATATTATATTTATTATATTAATGTATTGTGAGAAAAAGCCTTTTTGTTAACTTAGACTTTTATGTAGTATATGTATAGAAATTGTACACCTCACCATTCACTTTATTAGGTACACCTGTAAACAAGCTGTTGTTTTGCCTCCTTTTTGGAGACCATCACATCCTTTTAACAAAATTAAATACCCTCAGTTACTGTGCAGAAAAGGAAGCAGATGATCCCATTTTGAGTAAGCTCAGCTCTAAGTTCATCCAACTCTGCCTGACTTAGCCCATATCCGTTAGAAGTCGTAAAAAATGGTGAACTATTTTAAGGATGAATTCTCTGTGGCTTCGGGCTAAAATAAACACAATCTTAGATGAGGTGTGTGACTTTGGTCCTCGGATGCAGTGAACAGCACAATCAGGACACATAAGCTGATGAATGTGGATATGTAGGTCAACATGAGGACTGAATTAGAATGATACATACAGCAGTGGAGAAATCAGTAGTTCAAGCGCCTGGGATAAGCACACTCCGTGTCTGGGCTATTAGTTCTTTATTCGAAGTTGCTCTGAAGACAAGTAGGTTAACTGCCAGAGAAAGAAAAAAAAAACACTGCACAACAATTGTTTTTTTAAAGTCTTCCTTCCTGAAAAGTTGTTGCTGATTGTGACAGGTACATACTGGGTTGCACAAATATAGTTTTGGTTTTACTGCATCACGTAGGAACTCTGAGAAATAGACATTTATATTTTAACGTATTTAGTCACGTTTATGTTTTGCATAAGCCATTAAATTCAACAGAATTAAAAGTGTTTTGCTGCTGATTTTCTTTTGTATTCAATGTCTGGTGCATCACGTTGCAGTGTCCAACAGCAGTCAGCAAG
>JAQQZR010000020.1:12327250-12344429 GCA_030068235.1 Notoglanidium macrostoma | reverse complement strand
TAATCTGAAGATGAAAAGGAATTTCACCTTTCAGCACAAAAGTGATTCAAAGCACACATCCAAATCAACAAAGGAATGCCTTAACCGTCGATGTTTCTGAAAGGCCAAGCCAGAGTCCAGACCTAAATCCAATCTGTGGGGTGACCTGCTGACACGCTGTGCACAGGAAATGCCCTCACAATTTGATGGCTCTAGAATGTTTTTGGAAGAAAGTGTGGGCGAATACTGCTAAGTCAAGATGTGCTATGCTGATAGACTCTTACCCAAAAAGACTGAGTGTTGTAATAAAATCAAAAGGTGCTTCAACAGAGTATAAGTTTAGGGGTGTGCACACTTATGCAACCAGGTTATTGTGACTTTTTAAAATTTTTTCTATTTTCCCCTAAAATGTTTTTGAGTGTTTTTCACTTATTTTTTATACAATGCATTTTCACTTTGATGGTTGAAACAATTCTGGCATGAATTTCCTTAGCTTCATTTTTTTTTTTTTACTTCACAAAAAGCTGCCATTTTAAAAGGGGTGGTGGTAGTGGTGTATATTTTATATTATATCAACTGTAAAATTGTCATTTGATTGACCCATATAACATTACATAGTGTCAATCTATATAAATAGCACATCAGCTAAAAAACTAAATCTTTGACACTAGTTTATATTTTACCATATTTGTGAAAAAAAGTATGCTTCTATTTACATGTACTGTGTACTAAGTGTTCTCTCGTTTTAAATAAAGCACTTGGGTGTCATGTGATGGTGTATTTATGATGGTATGTATATAATTTGTATGCTTTTGCCCAAGAAACGGTATATAATATGAATTCTCTTGGTAAAATATCTAAACACTAATTTAAAAATGAATACAATTACATATTCCATCTAGGATCCTAAAGGTTTACATGGTTTGTGCCTTAAAGGTTCAAGGTAGTATCCTGCATGAATGGGTTTCTTTTCACACAATGTTTAAATGGTATCCTTTTGGTACCTAGGAACCTTTTCTAAGATCCAGTTTAGTTTCAAATGAATAATTACATGTACAAAACCTAAATGTGCCATAATATTGATTTATAACCTTCCAATAAACTCACTCCAAAGCATGGCATAAAATCCACATTTTCTTCTGTTGTTGTTGAACATAAAGTCATTTCAGTGTTAAGTAATTATTTGGCTGTTTGCAATATTAAGAAAAACGCCTGTTGCCATTTGGTGAGTGTAATTTTAAAATAAGTCTTGGGGCTTCTTGCTTCCATGACGACTGTTCTCTATTTAACTGTACACATAACATGATTACTGGACCGAAAGCCAGATATCTTTATCAGATTTCTCGAAAACCAATAACAACGTAAATTTAATTTGAGATATCGAAAGTATGACCACGTGAATAATCTTGTAACTTCTAGTGCAGGGATCAGATTATTACTGTGCATGTAAAAGAACTAGTTATTGCAGCTCCTTGCATTTTCATTCCTGTTTTTTATTTAACTTGAAAGAAAATCTTGTATTTTAATTTTACAGAATTAAAGAAAAGGTTTTTGTCTCTGTGAAAAGTTTGTGCCACTCAGCTTTCAAAAAAAAAAGCGCTGTTTGTTTTGAGGCACTTGCGACTTGTGAGCTTTATGAGCATTGCGAGCGTGGTGGTGGGGGTGATGGCGGTGAACAGATGTGCGGATTAGGATTTGACGGTGGAGGCTCACGGAAAATCCCTTTGGCACCAACTTTCACATGAAAGAGAACATAAAGTCTGGACAGAAGGGCCATAAAGCATTAACCAACACGGTACACGCTACACAACACTGCAATTTCCATTCTCAGAAACAGAAAGGAAAGCTGAAGATAAATAATGATGAAATACATCGTAGGTACCTGTTCCTCAGAGAACTGATTGATCTGTGCTGCTAGGCTACTAAAGAGGAAAAAGAAGGGACTGAAGAACCAGATATGAGTTCATATCATATTGTTAACCTGGAAATAAACCTGTTAGACATGCCATATGTTATAGTCCAGAAAACAAAATTAAATGTGTACCATGGTCTAAAATTAAACATCCGTAGATGCTCTTTTTCCATTTTGTCATGGAGGAATGAAAACGTGGTGATGTGCTGGTACAGGGAAATAATCAACAGTGGTGTGGAGTGATGCAGCCTGACGCAAAGCACATCAAACTTGTTATGGAACATCCAAACGACAAGTCACTTCCTGTTATCACTTATGTTATAGCAGCTGTAAACTGTCATTACCTCATCACCTCTCTTTTTTTCAGTTCCTTGAAGTTAATAATACAAAAACAAAACACAGCTTGCCATGTGACAGAGAAACTTCAAAGCACAAAGCCCTAAAAAGGCCCTAAAGTTCTAAAGACTTTCCCCCTAAACACTTTTTTCTGTGTAGCCAGCACTAGAACACTAGAAGACTTAACACCTTCTGACCAATCAGATGCAAGGATTCAACAGCGCTGTGGATTAAAGAGCACATACGATATATGGTAAATCTGATGTTTTTCAACTGCTTAGGAAAACAGACAATCCTGTCCAGAATTATTGGCACCCTTAAAAACCTTCAAAATACTTTTTGTATGGTTATTCTGTATGTAAACCAAAATAACGAACTGGGTTCTGGGAAGGATGAGCTAGCTTAAAGACATCCAACCCCAACTGAGCCAATTCCACCACACAACAAAAAGAAGCACATGCATTCCCACAAACCCTGGTTTCCAAACAACAAAATATTTTCTTGGGGTGCCAATACTTTCTCCAGTTGTTTGAGTTGAAATCATTGTGTGAAATGTTTATAAAATCAGGTTATTATCCCATTATCTCATATCTTGAAGAGTGCTAATAATTCTGGAGTTTATTGTTTTTAGAAAGACTTAAACAGGATCCATGGAATGTATTTAAAAAAAAAAAAAACAGATTCACACACTGTATTCTAGCAAACTGGAATTGTTTTCATAAACCTTCAGAAAAAAAGATTTATAGGACACCACACATTATTTCGAATTAGATATTGCCAACTACAAAAATCTAAACAAGTGGTGATTTAAAACAGATTAAAATAGTAGATATATTGAATCAACTTTAAGAAAAATGTTAATGATAATAGTAACACCTGTCTTGTGTTTTTAACACTAACCTCTATTGGACACCCAGTTCCTAGTCAGAGTTACAGTGTGTTATGTTTCATGAATAGAACTTTTAGAAGTGAAATGCTTCCTTTTTTGCCAAATGCGATTTCTCTGAGGCATAAAATAAATTTCTAGAGAACTGACCCCTTTTTTTAATAATAGCAGCAACCACATAGTGGAGTACGAGGCTAGAGGGCAACTTCCATAGACTTCAGTGAATCAGCTGAATTCGGCCGGATGGAACGATGATGGATATAAAGTGCTCTCACGAAACGAAAATATTAAAGCCAAGAAACACTCATTTAAACTTTATCAGGTCAGAATGGAGGTGGAATCAGAGTCTGTCCCTTGAACGTAGAATACACCTTGGATGGTGTATTTCTAACACACACACTGTTTTCCACACCTAGGGGCAATTTATAGAGGTAAGTCTTAAATTTTGTGTCCCCAAGTCAGAAGAAACTCACATGGACACGGGTAACATTCTGAGGAATCACTTACTTGGAGAAAACAAATGTGAACATGAGGAGAACATGCAAAGCTTCACACACGGAGTAACCCCAGCTCAGGATCAAACCCCTGGAGATATAATAGTGATATTGCTATGGAGATGTAATGTTTCACACACAGCAGACATGTTAATAGGAACGTCAGCACACCGACGCAACCAGTAGGTCAAAAAAATAAGTGAAGCACCTGCAGGTGTTTTGGGTGCACTTGGCAGATTCGGCCCGTTAAGATAAACTGTTTGTCTCTGCTGCACAACAAAGCGAAAGGCAAACATAGCCTGAATTTAGCAGATCCAATTTCCAGCCAGCCAAATAATTACTCTACCTCCAGCCTCTTAGCCCCAGTTATGTCGTGTGCCATTTCTTCAGCTGAGCAGATCAACTGGAGGCTTTCTGCTGTTCTGGTGGCAGACTGAACGTCCAGATGGGCCATCAGCACTCTCACTGAGACAGCCTTGATTCGTGTAACCTGTTGCGCCTCGGCAAAGTTTTAATCCATCCTCTGGAATGTTCTGCCTCCTTCACTTTCTCATCAGTGTTTGTTATTAGAAAATGACTGCTGGCTCAGTAAAACTTGCACATACACCATGCTCATAGCACAAAAGCTGTGCATGAAAATGTTATGGACTTAACCGACTCGATTGATGCCAGTTGTTTTGTAGGGCAACTAATTAGAAAATACCAGAATTATCACCGAAATCTGTAGATTTACAATAAATCTTTGAAAAGAAATACAAATGACGTAAGTTCAAAAGATATTTGAAAAAGGAATGTTTTCTGCTTTTTGACTCGCTTTTCTAGACGGCATTTTCCACTAACAAAGTAACGCGTGAAGTTTCGGCCTCAAATGTTTCCATGCTTGTGCTTCTAGACGACAGAAATTGCAATTTACCAGACGGCAGAAAATGTAAACTAATACAGGAGATCAGTTGAGACATGCAGTCAGTTGTAAAAGGATGTAATAAAGGCAAAAGATAATTAAAATGATTAAAATTGTAATTTATCATAAATTTATAAAAATGATAAAAACCTATTTAGATTAATAGGATTAAATACAAAGTCATATAGCTGTGATCTTTGCAAAGTTGTCTTAATTACAACAATCTAGATTTCATGCACATTAAGGCCACCAGCTATTATAATAATAATAATAATAATAATAATAATAATAATAATAATAATAATAATAATAATAATAACAAGAAGAAGAAGAAGAAGAAAACAGGCCAAAACTAGAGAAAGTCTAGATTTCAGTTCGGAGAACGAGGCCCTAACCCTAACCCTAGCCCTAACCCTAACCCTAACCCTATCCCTAACCCTAACCCATGATGGGGTCCAATAAACCTGAAGCTTGCTAACACCATTTTCCTCAACTCACAGGGTGAAAAATTGTGTTACAACAAAGCTGAAGACAATTCAGATGATACACAAATGTCTAAAATAATCCACCTTAAAACATTTTTTATAGCAAATAATCTGATGTGGATGACAAAAAATACGCTATCTTACATTGATGTCCGTTTATCTTTTAAAGACAGACAGGATTAGCCCTGCTAGCACATTTATACCAGCTGTCCTTTGTATACGTAGATAAGCCAGTAGAAGTCAGCAGATAACTGAGATCTGAATACGTGCTCAATCACTTTGAGTAAACGCTTGATAATGATCAGGGTGAGATCTGAATATCGATGTGCTATTTTGGCATTAACGCTTCACTTCTCGCTCTTAGTTAACTCTGAACAAAGCTCTTTGTTGCTCTCATCTCTTAATGGTGCACAGATTAGATAATGCAGTCAAAATAATGCAGGAGGATGGATGAGATATTTTTGGAAACACCATGAAAAGCCTGGTCCATCTGTCCGTCTGAATTGATCTATAAGATCATACAGACTTTTGATGTATTATAATAGTTGCAATCAAAAGGTAAAAGCCTTTTTGATGCGATTCATTCATTATTTATTCTTTATGTAGACCCTAACTTCAAAAGCATTACTGCACCCATTTTCGGTAATTTTAGTGTCAAATCTCGGTGCACTTTAGCTCTCATCCTCTCAGAAGTCCTTTTAAATGTTAATATTAAATGATTACTATTTTTATTTGGCCAACACTTATATATATATATGTGTGTGTGTGTGTGTGTACATGTAGTACATTTAGATATATTGTCTGACCTATGTTATTCTCTATACACACACACACACACACACACTCCAGGCCTTATCAATCTGTGGTGGTTGAGTGACGAGTGTGTTTCTATCTGTGAACGCAGCCCATCTGGAGGGTGCATAGCATGGCGGTTGGACAGGTTGCTAGGGAAACTCGGCATGGGGTGGGATGAGGAAGATCGGTCAGCTCTGATTGGCTGCCAAGCGTGGGTTATTTCTCAGGACTAAGATAGACAAAAGGCAAGTCCAAGACACTGAAGGAAACAACAGAGGCCTGCAGGAACAAAAGAGGTCCTCCATGAGAGACAGCCTCACGCTCTCTTTCCTCCATTCGTCTGAGGACGATTCGTCGGCTTATTGCTTTTGCTAAAAACAGCCATTTTCTATGCCTGCAGCATGTGCTCCTTTTAGGGCCCCATTTGGCAACACAACGTATACGTCAGCTCTTTTCTCATGGGGTCCTTTTTAAACACCATCCGGTTCAATTTTGCCAATTGTGACAATTTTCTATTCATTTTCATCATCTGTGCAAATTCCCAACTCAAAATTATTCGCAAATTGCACTCATTACTTATCATATGGACTTCCTACAGCCCTGCTCTCTCTGAGGTAAATTTAGACAAATCTAGAAAAAATCTCAGAAAGCCCGAGTGCAGAGCAGAGCTTTGGTTGGTGGATGATAGATCATGCGTTAGATCCAGGCGTGGGCGTGCTGCTGGAAGAGCCCTGTGAGTGAAATCACATATGTGCTCCAGCTCCCAAATAAGTCACCATAATCATACAACAACTCGAAGAAAATGTAAAAGTACAAAATAGAATAATGACGCAAAAACATGTAAACTTCAGCATGCCATGCTAAGGAAAGCAGCTTTATCTTGAAATGCTTCACAAAGAGAATGATTATATTCAGTCCATCTGCTTCTAGATAGTGAGAAAGAATTAAATGAATGGGTAAAATTGGTGAAATATCATCCTGAACAAACACTTGTGCTAAATAGGGGAGGACGAATATAGACTACATTAATTAATTAATTAATTAATCAACCAGCCTATTTGTGAGCTTAACTGAATTTAGACATGTTTTTTTTTAAAGGGATTCTCTACGATTTTAAGATATTGGTTTTGATCCTCAATACGGTCAAATCAGATGCGACTTTTGAAGTTTATTTTCTTTATACAACATTTTTGGTGTAAAGATTCTAACATCTATTCAGTCTCGTAAATAGCTTATTCAATTCTGTTCAACTCAGTTATATTTGTTTGTTGAAAAGATGATCAGTATGAGTATTTTGTAAAATAAGGATCCTGGAATGAGCACAGGACAGTTTTTATGATTACAGCAGAAGTGTTTGGGGAGAATTTTCTAGTATAGAGGTGATATTAGCCACTGAAACTAAAATGAGATTAATACATAAACTGCCTTTTTTGTGAAGGGCAATCAATATGACTTTATTTTGGCCAAAAACTAATTGGGAAAAAAAATATATAAGTCTTGACTGGGGCATTAAATCATAAGTTTCCCAATCCTCACATAGGATTAAAAAGCATTCCATGTATCTCGGTAAAGATCCTACGAGAAAAAAAAAACCTATACGTACCTACACTTTTTAAAAAAAGGAAAATTAATTGCACATAAAAACGGTTCAGGTTTGCCCCTCTGGGGAATGCGTAAAGATTTTATCTTATACCATATAGGTGAGTGTTGTCCTTTAGACATTAGACTCTGTTTAGGAATCCAAAAAATGCTTAACTATCCAAAATAAAAAACCCATCAAAACCCTTGAGGAACTGCGTGCAGGGATTCTTTTTATGAGAGCTCATTTAGGAAACAAAAAAACCTTAATTATTCAAAGGACCTACAAAACTCCCTTTCTAAGAGTATATGCAACAAAAAGTCTGCTTTCTGTTTATTTATTTAAAAAGATATAATGCAATAAAACTTTGTTGTTGTTTTTTTCTAATGTCTTACTGAACGGAGTAATGGTGTTGCATGCCATTGCCAGAATACACACTAATTTCTAGGAATAATATAATAGTTTGCCATTTTCTGCCCTGCTGATATTACACCGAATTACAAATATATGTGTAAAGTAAAGATAAATGCCATTTTAATGTTGTCTTTTATAACAACCTATTTGCAATTCTTGTAAAACATTAATAAAACCTCTACAGCATTATGTCCTGTCCTGTTTCACTTTACCTTGAAATATAATTATTAGAAGAAAAAAAAAATCACAATATTTTTGCAATAATATATGAATCCAATTAACATCTCAATGCTTAAAACATTCTTTTCCACAAGACGTAATCGTCCTCATTAAATATCTGGAATATTCCAAAACTCGTGCAACAGGAAGTTGCGTCATCCAAATGTACTGAAGATCATGTGAAGAAGAAAAGTGAGATTTTCAATGATGACAATGAGATCATTTAGAAAACGCAATGCTATTACCCAAAATACAAATAATAATAATAAACTTTTAATTAAAAACAAATAACCTTTATGTAAATCATTCATTAGATTATCCTTAATGTTCTCATGCCATTAACATGGATACTACTTTGCAGAACATATTGTATTTTCACTAATTCTGTAGTAAATCTCAAACTTGTTACTTATTTATTCTTCAAATCCAGCCAAGTAAGCTTGTAAAAAATAAATAGTGCTGCCAGAGATGGGTGAGCACATTTTTTGAATGGTTAAAAATGCATGTTTGCTTAGATTCTGTGTAAAATTTATCTGATTTCATCCAATCGAATCCAACAAATACTTGCTTTCATTGCTGTACTAGTGTCACGTGACCTCCCAACTTATTCCAAACTTATGAAAAAATGACAAATTTAATAACACATTGCGTACATCACCATCACTTCTATGCATTGCCTTTGTTTTCCTTTCAAACAACTACAAAAGCACCGTCCCACTCAGTCAGTGAATGACGCATTCTGGAGGCAAGATGCTAATGGCAACGATCAATTATTCACCAGCTAATCTGTCTGAAGAGGCGCTGGAATGTGGAATGGGCTCATCATGGGCCGGCATTAAAATTCAGTCAACAGGCCTCACTTGAAGCTGTCTGCATGGCAAATCAGAGCTCAGCCTGCCATGTCTGAGGTGACAAAACGCAACGCTCTAATAAAAATAATCACATACATTTCGTATGTGATCACAAGAACAATGTGTGATCATGTCAAAACTGTATAACATTGGATTCCAACATGTTACGGCCTGTGAAGTCAGCAAAATCATTTATGAAGTTAAAAAAAACACCGCATGAAACCCTACATGAATAATGACATATGAAATCATGTGTGAAAATCAGAGATGCCAAGGTACAGATACTGGTGTCAGGTCTGATACCACACTCATTTACTCATATCCATAAAAATTGCTTTGATAACATCTCAGCTCTGTGAAAATATGGCATCTTCCTATAATACAAGTAACCCCGTAAAACAACTTAAACATAAACCTTAGCACATGGAGTTCACTGCAACAAGCATACGCTGGCTAAATAAGTAGAAAATGTCCACGCACAACAATGGATCAAAACAAGGGTTTCCAATAAACAGGAAACACCAAAGTACTTTACCACTACACACAAGTGTTTTTTAAAATGCAACAAAACCCTTCTCCACTGCAACCTTACTTGATCCAAAGTAAATAATGTAGCTAGCTAATGCACTTCACTTAAATTCAACTACCTAACAATATAAAGAAAAAGCCTAGTAGTGTGTGTGTGTGTGTGTGTGTGTGTGTGTGTGTGTGTGTGTGTGTGTGTGTGTGTGTGTGTCATGGACTGTTAGAAATGTTATGCGATAAATAATGAATGAGAAAGCCTAACCTCAAGCTTGACATCAGTAGGCTGCGAATAGTTTTAACCATTTTCCATGCTGTTACTTTATATTAAGTCTTAGGGTTCGAAGATGTAATGGATGCTATAGCATTACTACAAATTTAACTTGACATGTAACCTGAGCTCACAGCAATTTTGCAGGAAATTCAATGAGCAAGAGCAACATGGATGCGACACTACTTTTTTCCCATCCTATTTTAGACACAGACAAATATCCATTTCTTTAAACCAACTCCATAGTGGTGTGATGCCACCTCACAGTTACAGTCTCTTCATGTTTGTGTGGGTTTCCTCTGGATTATCTGGTTTCCTCCAAGTGTCTCCCTGACAGTAGGTATGCATGGTGCCCTGTGATGGACTGGCATCCCACCCAGTGTTCCCAGGATAGACCTTTGATAAAGCGTTACACTGTTCCCTATAAAGCACTCACTGAAGATAACAGCCTCGTGAAAACGATGTGAGATTACTTATTTTATTATAGGCATGAGTAACTCTTCCTTCTGAATAACCCTACTTCCTTAAGGTTTTCAGAGATCTCATTCTCATATTTACACCATGCAAAGCTGACATGATCAGGACGCACTTGATAAAACATAAAGCATCATTTCGGATCATTATATTTCAGCTTACTATAAACATCCGTCTCCCAATTTCCTCTCACACTGATGCAGACTGGAGCCAATCAGCAAAAAAAAACCATATGTTTTGAGTAAATGGTGTTTTTCTGTTGTTTGTGAAAGCGTTTTGCACTCAGCGTACTAGCCAGACTAGGTCTTGACATTGTTAAATCCTTTAGTTTTTGATATTTTACTCAAAACTGTGTGAAGATTCATTTCATCATTTGGTAGGTTAATTACAATTTTATTAATTAAAATATTATTTAAATCTTCAAGTGATATTATACAAAATATAACAGTTTATGTGTGACCTTGTACCATTTAGGCCTGTCCATGAATTATCCAGTCTACTCTGAGAAAAATACCGAATTCTGTACAGTGTAACTAGTGTACCCACGAATTATGAACCTAATAATAACAACTGTAACAGGTGTAAGATTCTGTCAGAAGCCAAAATGCTACCCAGCTATGATAAGTAATCACAATGGCACAATAGACGCCCCTAATTGCTATGCAGACGATGTTTCCAAGCCTCAGAACATAAGGCCAACTCTTGTTAGGGTACCTCACAGAGAGAATAGCTAATGCCCTTTACCAGACTGACTGATTTCCTCAGCCTCAAGCACGTGCTTGAGACACAACATTACTAAGCAATTCAGAGGCTGATTAGGATTATGCAATCCAAATGGTTCGTTGGTTGTTAAACAATCAGAGCGACAAGCAAAACACATAAAAGATCTAAAAAAAATACTGAGATCTCTCATGACTGGTGTTAATGGTGAAAAATGGTGGAAAATTGTAGCAATACAAGGCTGAAGTGTTTTCATTTCATTTCATTTCATTAGAATTTGCAGTAAATTGAGACGAAACCATTTAGAATGATTTACTTCTGCATTGTGTAATAACTAGATATCTCATAAATGCTGTATTTTCACTTATAATAAATCCAACATTTTGCACACTTTCAACTGAGATCACTTTATGAAGAACTTCTTCAAGCTGCCTAGCTTTGATCATTTATTTGTATTCAATACCAATGATATATGTAGGATAAATAAATGTAGTTTTTTTTATATATATTACAGTATCACAGTGCTTGTGTACATCTGCAATTTCATTCCTGGGTTTCATTGTGGCATATTTTGTTTCCTAACTATTTAAAGAGTTGGACCAAATAATCCATGATGTTACAGCAACATATGAAGGTTAATTATGTTCATGTACTTATTCATACAGATCCAGTATAACAGCTTTAAGCTTTTTAAACCTAAGAATCCTAATCCCAGGGCAATCTTAAGAGAACTTAAACAGATAGCAAGGAAACATGCATGTTATAGATAAATAATCAGTACTGCGTGGTTATTCTCGCCACACCAAAGTTCATTATTTTCCCATAAACAGCGCAGTGTTTTACAGCTGGAACTACTGTCAAAGCTGCTGTTATAGAAAATTAGTCAAATCTGACAATCAGATTTGAGATTTCAACAGTGCTGTTTTATAAAACGCAATAATATCTCTCATATCACAATAAACTTTGAAAATCTGATTCTTATGTTTATGATTAAGCCAAAAGAGCTTATAATGCATATGAGATGTCTGTAATGTTACCTGCAAGCCTTCGATGGCCAATCTCAGCATGCTTGGAGTGAGTTTAGAAGCTTGCTTAAATGTGAAATTACTCCAGTCGATGATCAACACGAATCCATTAACTTGGAGCTCTGGGTCTTCAATCATGGCCTCCAGCGACAACAAAATGGCTCGCAGTATATCCACAAAGGTGTACCTGAGAAAATAGATCGGGTTTTAGATTGAAAAAGCAAACAACATTATCACTGTAGGTGGAAAACTGTGAAAAGCACATTTTTATTTTATTTTTTTCGTGATTTTTCCACCACACTCTTTGATTACATTGTCCAGAACATATTGTTTTTGTCCAACATCCTGAGGCACAGCGGTAGACCTATATCAGTAAAATGTGACAGGCTTCAGCACAGTACTGTATTTCATCTGGCAAAGAAAATAAAAAAGAATGAAAAGAGACTGACGTCATTTTTACCAGCACTCAAATCAATCAGGCTAATTGAGGCCCATCTTGACCCTCTTTGTACTTAACTCTTGTTTTTGGAAAAGGATGCAGGCTTTGCTACTCTCATAGGCAATGTTGTGACTAGTCTGGATCCAAAGGCCCTTTAGACTCAAGTGAGGTGCTGTGCGTATTTCTGAGTCTAATGAGCCAGGATTCATCAGATTCCTCTCCATCCATTTGCTACAAATGCACACGTTTATTCAAGTCAACACAGTAGGATGTGGTAATTAAGACTATAAAATATAAATACTGATGAGGACTTTTATGACTTTTCTTTTTTTTTTTTGCCTTAAAATGCTTGTGTTACATGTGGATAAGGCTTTCTGATACACAGATATCATGAAATGACTTGCAACATTTTGAAACCTGTGATGAATCATAGCTAAAATCTGGCCTGCATTCATTTTTTTTTTTTTTTTTCAGATCAAGCCATTATTTATCAAAGGACAAAAGAAAACTTACTTGGATGCTCACAAAACACAATAAAATTTTGTGGTTTGCTAAATACTCCAGCATTCTTTAATATCAGCATTGCAATCACCAATTAATTAAGGATATACTGTGCAATCTTATATCCTCTCTGTTAATCAACTGAAAAAAAACTTATAGGACCACAAAAATGTCATGCTGAAGGAACACCGATTCATTAAAACATTAATTTTAACAAAACTTACTTTTTTTTATGTATGTTTCCACAACCTTCACAGTAAAGTTAAATACATTGCTATGTTGTAAATAAGTCTTCTTGTATCATGTTTTTAAATATATTTTTATATTTATTAATTAATATAATAATGCCGAGTCCTTGATTGATATCAAAATAACACATATATTTATGTTAAGTTAAATAAAAATAAAAAAATAGCTCTAAAGGAAATTTCACTTCACCTACTACAACACATCTTTATTCTCAGGGCTGAAAAGCAGGGTAGTAGTGCTGAAGGACAGCTCAAATGCTTCAGGCCTTTCCACACCATTAGCCCCATTATGGTTTCCAGATTTAAGTGACTGTTACAGTTAACACGATGTCAGACGTGCAAATCGGTAGACATTCAGGCAACCCAGTTTCCATGAAAGGTTACATAGGTTAAGGTTATAGGTCAGTGTTTCTTGTGAGTTCATCTGTATAAAAAAATCAAATCAAACACTTTACAAAAAAGAACAATAGTAATATTATTTCTATAGTAATGTATAATATCTCTATAATAGTCTTCCCATCTACAGTAGGAAGATGGGAAGATATAGACATAAGACATAGAAGACATAAGACATAGTACAGAAGACATAAGACAGCACAGTCTTATGATGCTTCTATGATGTTTCAATATATACTATATCAGATTAGACTATAAGATACCTATAGGAGTAGTATACTCAGTTGTAGTATTACCAAAAGAATTGCTATGATATTCTTGTGTAGTGATCCTATAATATTGCTATAGTTATAATATTGCTATAAATCCAACCATCAACATCATTTTCTCATGAGATTATAAGCTAGTTTTTTTTTTTTAGGTATTCCTGAGTTGAAATCATCTTACTTGGCAAAGAATATTATTCAAATGTGATGTTTGTTCTAGCATGATGCAATGCTTATGAAAAAGCTTGGATTGGCCAACTCTGGTTTGATTATAAAAATGCACTCTTAGAAAAAAAAAGGGGATTCCTATAGAACATAGTAAGAAGGGTTTCTCCAGAGGGAAACAATGAATCATCTTCTAGTTGATGGGTTTTCTTTCCATATCAATCTCAAGTCTAACAGACCAAACCAATGCACAGTTTGGTCCAACCAGCCATCACCTGCCAAAACACAAGCCAACTGGTTAAACTGGAAGACTGTCTTTACCAGGTATTAAACTGGTCAATGGATGTTTGAGATTTTCTTATTGCCTAATGGGTTATTTTTGTTTAGAAAATGCTGGAAAAGTTACCAGCTGGTAAACATGGTCTACCAGTTTGACCAGCTCAGCCTGTGCGTTGATCAGACCAGCTGGTAGGCTCTTTCAGCAAGGTGGAAATAATCTGGCAACCCGACCCAAATCCCAGCATCACCTGCTCTGATCCCAGTTGGCAGCGAACAGGACCAGGATCTTCCTGCCGTGTCGGTCCAGGTTAGAGAGCACCCCGGGGAAACCGTCCTTGAGAGCCTGTTTGATGCCAGGCTCTGTGGCCTTCAGGTTCTTGAACATGTCCAGGTTCTGCTGCCGGTACTCGAAGTACTGGGCGAGCAGACGGAACGCCTCGAAGTGGTTGAACTTGCGGGCGCGCAGGAAGCGCAGGATAAAGGCGTCGTCCGTGCGCAAGAAGCCGATGTCGGGCCGCGTAATGATCATGTCCCGCACCTCCTGGATGTCCTGGTGCAAGGAGTCAGGGTTCTCCTTCAGCTCCGCCTTGGCCTTCTCTAGCGTCTCGGCGGACAGACCCGCCTGTAAATGAGTCATCGCGCCAGCGCACTTCCCCACACCGAGCAAAAACAGCAGTGATATCCTAGAATTTGTGGCGGCGTCCTAAATAAAACACCACTTTAGATCCCGTCCTGAGATCACACACACACACACACACACACGCACACGCACACGCACACACACACACACTTCGTGTAAGGTTATTTCTCTCAAATCTGACTTTCACCTGTAAAAAGGATGCCTTTGCGGGTTAAAGAAAGAAAGCTAGCAAGAAAGAAACACGAATTTGCTGTCCATTCATCCGGTCATTTTTATCGATCGTGGTCCAAAACGCATATGTAGCCTAAAGGATCTGTACCAGTATCCGACTTCAGACAAAAAGCCCTTGGTTCATCCACCTCAAAGCACATAAAGGATGTTAAAAAAAAAAACCCAGCGATCACAATTAAAACCCGGCGTTAATCTACACTACACTATCATATCATACCGCTGAGAAGCGGCCAGGCAATGCGGCACCCTGCAGCAGTAACTCCGCTCCCAAGTCTCCGTCTGCTGCGCATCTCAAATACAACATGTGAAGATGGAAGTCATCGGGAATTAGCGCCCATGGAGCATCCCGGTGTTTTCCGCCTCCAGTCGCAGATTTCCATCATGTGTTCAGAGACAGGAAGGTGGTTTGCGTCAGCGCTGCTCTGGCTGCTTTTGTTGCTGCTGCTGCTGCTGCTGGTGGTGGTGATGGCGGTGACGATGAGGATGAGGATGATGATTGTGAGTGTGTGACTGAAAAAGAAAAAAAAATCCCATACGGCTCTGGTCACTCAGTTTATCCATCCATCCAACCATCCCGCACGTGGGGGCGGGGCGGAAGGTGTGAGAGGAAGAGGAGGAGGAGGAGAGGAAGAGTCCTCTTCTTATTCACAGCATCCCTTTAAAGCGCCTGCTCAGAGGCAGTGCTTTTACACTGTAGCATATGGTTTACCTTTACCTCACCGTTACCGACATTTCATCACTTTTAACTGAAGCCTGTGTGTGTGTGAGAGAGAGAGGGAGAGAGAGAGGAGGGAGAGGTGCTCATGCTTGCTTGACCAGTCCATAATGATTTAAACAAGCTTTGTATTTTAACCCCTAAGCAGAGACACAAATTGATAATAATAATAATAATAATAATAATAATAATAATAATAATAATAATAATACTAAAAAAAAAAAACAACAACAACAAAGGATTCACATCATTCACAGCAGTGCACTGGACTGTGCCATGATGGCCATACAGTATGATGTCCATATATTCATAATAACAAGAGCAAAAGGTTTTAGCCATTTTTCAGTAACCTTTACACTCTGAGAAAAATCTAGGCTACTTCTAATGGTTCTTTAAGGGTCAATAATATCCAAATATTCAAGTAGTAAAAGACATCGTTATGTGTCGCTGTATTACTACTACTACTACTACTACTACTACTACTACTACTACTACTAATAATAATAATAATAATAATAATAATAATAATAATAATAATAATAGCAATTCATTCCGTTTCAGTTACTGCTTTATACTGTTCAGGGTGATGATGGATCAGGATGCCTATGCTGGGAACTTTGAGTGTGAAGCAGGAATACACTACGAATGGAAATGCCGGTCACCATGCACACACCTATGGGCAACTTAGGACACCAAGTCAACATTCTACCACATTTTTGGGAGCATGGAGGAAACCCACGTGGACAGGGGGATAACATGTAAAACTCCACATCAACAATAACCAAAGCTCAGGATTAAACTGGAGACTGTGGAGCTGCAAGGAAGAAACTAGACCCATGGTGTGGTGCCACTCTCTAATGTCAACAACAACAACAACAACAATAATAATAATAATAATAATAATAATAATAATAATAATAATAATATAGAGACATCTTCCTTTACAAATTTGCAGTGATATTTTCCATAAGTGAAACAATACTTCTAGAAATGATAGGTTCTCACCCATAAATTAATCAATGTACTTTAGAGAAACACTATAGTTTTTGAATAAAGTTACACAACTTATAGCCTAAAGGGAAGTGAATGCATACGCTTATTTTCCGTAGAGAGTGCAAGCAAAGTAATTTTATTAACTAGGCTACAACCTTTGGCCAAACCCTACCCCTCTGTGCAGGGTATCGTGTCTTCTTCCTTAACAAGATCAGCAGGATTGAACCTGGTCAGTATTTGATGCAATGTTGCTTTCTTCTGTGGGGAATGCAAATGTGATTACTATGTACTGTTCAACACAAGCTGGACAATGTGGAGCCAGAATGAGACAGCTTTCTCTTTACTATTCTCTCTGTGTAAGGTTTGGGACTCACACACACACACACACACACACACACACACACACACACACACACACACACACACACACACACACACACACA
>JAQQZR010000020.1:12305207-12319482 GCA_030068235.1 Notoglanidium macrostoma | reverse complement strand
CCCATCACCTGCTTCCTTTGCTTCGGCTTCCACTTCCACAGTCTCACTGCTCTCCAGTGTCCCATCACCTGCTTCCTCTGTTTTAGATGCCTTATTTCTTTTCTTCCTCCACCAGCAGCACCACCGCCACCGCCATCGCCACCTGAATTTCTTCCCCATCTTTTTCTTTGTTTTGGTCACAAATTTTTATCTCATCTGTGCAAATGGACTCATTTATCGGTGGACGTTCATAAACGCTCCCAACGCTATCCACTCTAGCACAGCATTAAATGTTACCTGTTAGGTGTCTCAGCAAAGAATGACTAACTTTGAGCGTGCAAGAAGTTAATAACACCTTTACCTTGATGACGTTGCATTCTGTAACCTTTGAGCCACATTGACGTCATTATAGCATCCTAGCGTCATGTTCAGAATTTCTTTGGGTACTGTTTCAACAAAAACAACAAACCAATATTTCACATACAGTACCAGTTGCAAGGTTGGACCTTCTTATTCAATGGGTTTTTTTCACCTTTATTTTTATTACTTAAAATAAACTTGCTGTCTTAAAGTATTGCTGGACAGTCGCTTCTTTTAACTTTTTTGAGCGGTTCTATTAGGCCGAAATCGCCGGGGGGGAAACGGTGGACATGTCCTCCCCTTCCCGAGGGTTGTGCCCCCCAATAATATTCTTGTAAACCTAACCATGTAATTTAAATGTAAATACTAATATGCACTGAACGCATGTTTGCAAATTATAAACGTAAAACAATGCGTTTTTCAAATTTCGAAATAACCCCCCCTCCTCTGACAGACAATGGTTTGGTCCAATGCCTGCTCACCTCGTCCACCACGAACAGTAGACTGACCGTTATGAGCTCATGTAATCGTCGAGGCTAGCCAAGCTTGCAAATGTTCACTTAAACCAGGAAATGTATAAAACAAGTTGTTTTACTTCCACCACTCTGTAGATTGAGTAGAATAAAACGACTATATAGTGTTTTTGTGCTCGCGGATTAAAGACAGTGTTCAAACCCTATACAAATGTCCACTATTACTTCTGAGGTAAATTGTGTTTTGTCAGCCAGCCAAAATGGCAGCGAAAAAGAAAAGGGATGTACACACGGTCATTTTTCAGTTCACCAAACCCCCCAAACAGTTAAAGTCCCAGTTGATTTAGTTATTTATTTATTAAAGTATTACTTCAGCCTTTTGAACTGTACATGTTTTGAGGTTTATATTCTTTTAAAGCTACTGAAGCAGACTCAGAGTTAGTCCTCAATGACTTTAACACACATATGTATTACAAACATTTCATCATGCTAATCCTTATTACTTTACCCTAATCCTTATGTCTAGTAGCCGACATATAACTCAAGATTTCAAGTATATTCATTTAATATAAGTACTTTTGGTGGCTTCCTTTGTGACCCCCAGAAATTGCTCGTGGGAAATATTTCTGTTTATTGTCATTTCAAAGTGAAATGAAATTTACACCCCTGGTTCTTGACATAATATGGATTACTAGTTGTGGAATAGGGCTGTTTACTGTATTTTTATTATTAACTATTTACTGTTTGATGATCTCAAGCTCGTCACTAATGAACTTTTGACAAGCCACACCTGTTAATCGAACAGTATTCCAGATGAGCACCTCATGAAGCTGGTTAAGATGATGGCAACAGTGTGCAAAGCTGTCATCGAGGTAAACACGGGCTACATTGACGAATATCAATATATATTTTTAAACACTTTTTTTTTTGTTTACCACATAATTCCATACACGTCATAGTTTTAATGTCTTTAGTATTGTGCTACAATGTACAAAATAGTCAAAATAAAGAAAACCCTTTGAATGAGGCCAAACTTTTCACTGGTACTGTATATACAGTCCCGTAGACAAAAATATCAATGTCATATAATTTCATTACTTAAATTCGATGAATTTTTTTCTGGATTCTTTGCAACATCATTTTTTTTGTTGTTGCAAATACAGTCTATATTACCAAATATAAATATTCACAATTATTCCCTCCCGATCATCTTCGACAAAATTTTGAACACGTTGAACACGTTTTTTTTTTTACTTATTTTCTTTTGGTTTTCCCGTGTGCTTTAGATTGTTGTTGCATTATAGAGCACATCCACATTCTGTTATAAACTTCATGGAATTTTAAAACAGAGGCACACAAACTGCTCTTAACACTTATTTCTTTATTGTACAGTCAGGAATCACTTGCTTCAATAATGTCAACAAAATTAACCACTTTCCTGCAAAAATTAAAAAAAAAAATTATATAAATTATATAAAAATAGGATGTAATTTTGATTAAATGAGGCAAATCCCTTTAGAAAAACATGCACAACTTATTCAAAATTAAATTGTTTTCATATAATTTGATTTTAAATAAGCTGTGAATCTTTTAACAGTGCTGATCCTTTAAAACAAACAATTAAAAAAAAAATCTAAGGATTCACAGAAACGCTCTTATTCCTAGAATTATCAAACAATAAAGACTGTGTAATGTTGGCTTGAAGAAATATTTGATTAATGCAAAGACCCATTCACATATACAGTTTGGTTCAACTCTTCAGCTGCTAGTAATAATTGTGCTTTAGTACACACTTGTGCTTTATGTATTTTCTCTTTGTTTTTAAAAGAATACCTGTTAACTAAAAGATTTACTCCCTTTTTCCAGCAACATCTATTTGCTTTATTAAAAGTTAATAATAAAAAAAAAATAAAAAATAAAAACAAACAAAAAAAAACGCTAAAAAGGCTTTTGGCATTAAAAGTCACCACCTTTGACCTTTTGCACACACTTTGAATAGGACTCATGGTCCAAAAAGTGGACAGAACAGACCTGTACTGTTTTACACTCCTCTGTACAAGTGACGGTGTCATTGTAATTAACCATATAATAAGTGAAGTATTTCTTGAATTCTTTGCTTTCTGGTGCCTCAAACTTTAAAGCGAGTTCATGCAGGCTTTCTGGCTGAATGTCCTTGATACCGAAAGCTTTAGTCATGATGTATTCAAGTCTCCAGTTGGGCTTTTCTTCCTGATTTGCTTCAGTGAGATTCAAGTAGAACTGCCAAAGATCCTTCAGACAAAAGAAAGAATGTGTTTACCAAATGAGCAAAAAGTAGTGCAAAACCCACCTCTATTTTAGTGAAAATGATGTATAACGCTACATTCACAGCAGCATTTGTGTTGCCTTTAAGTTGTTTTTAGTGGGCGTGTAGCGACCACTACTTTTGTCGCTTGTAAGCATGCACTGTCCAGCTTTTTTTTTGGAGGTAGATAATATATAGTATAATATATATAGGAACTAAAGGAATTAAAGTTGTGAGGAGGGATCTGAAGAAATATCAGACCACACCATAGGACTGATCCAAGGAATAATGTCGATTTATCACATTACCTAATTTGTATAGAATTCTCAATGTAAATTGAAATATCGCGCTGTTGCTGGTGAAATCTCAGCTCCATACTGTGAACCAAAAAAAGAATGGCTGCCTGTGGCTTTGTTGCTCACTCATGTGAATGTAAGGTTAGACTTCATTTTCCTGAGAACACTGGATTAACAATTCATCTTAACATACAAATAGTCAAGTTTTCCTGGAATTACAACGTCAAACATGCCAGCATTACGTTCATAATGTTTCACATACCTGTAAGCCATAGTCCTGGGAGTTGTACAGGTACATGCGGACACCAGGGTTATTCGAATATTGCTCTAGAAAACTTCTGTATGGGGTCACAGCTGGCGTCACAAAGATGGGGTTAACAGGCTTCCCTGTAAATGATTGAAGATTTACAACTTAGTATCCAGAGAAATTTTGAGACCTAATTAACAATTCTAATGTAATGGAGTGAAGAGACAGGACTTATGGTGTAATCTTGAAGATGTCTATGAGGTCATATCCCATGTAGAGTCAGCAATACTTGCTATACTTAAAATGGTTGGATACCCAAATTGTATACATAAGATATGTCTGTACCGAGGGTGTCCATGGAAGTCCATATACACCATGCAGAACCTTGTGATGGACGGGGCACAACAGCGAAGACTATATCAGGTTCTACTTTTGTCAGCCAAAAACAGGAATCTGAGGCTATAGCGGCCATAGGTTCACTGAAACTGGAACGTTAATGACTGGAAAAAACATGACTTGGTCTTTTTAAATCTTCAACTGTCCAGTTTCAGTGAGCCAGTGACTAATGTAGTCTCAAATTCATCACTGCTAATTCCGGCATGCAATTTTAATCTTTTTAAACCCTTAATTTATCACTCCACACATACAACAATCTTATATTACTTATATTAGTTTATCATTCTGCTAATCTGAGTCCATCTTGTAATTCATTCTTGTATTTCTCCTTCTTTAATCCCATTCTCTAGGGTAGAAAGTGATCGGTTCCTTTTTCTTTTTTTTACTTTCAGTTCTACAGCATAATTTCCTTGTTAAAGTAAAGAACCGAACTGAAGCCCCAATCGGGAAGTCAAGTCATAAACCTAAAAAAAAAAAAAGGAAAAAAAAAAAAAAAAAAACTTCAATAATACAAACCCAATTCCAAAAAAGTTGGGACATTGTGCAAATTGTAAATAAAAACAGAAAGCAATGATATGATATGGAAATCTCATAAAAGTATATTTTATTCAAACAGAACATAGAAAGCATAATCAACTGGTGAAAGTGAGACGTTCTGCTATTTCATGAAATATATTGGCTCATTTTGAATTTCATGACAGCAACACGTCTCAAAAAAGTTGGGATGGGGGCAATAAGAGGCTGGAAAGGTTAGTGTTACAGAAAAGCAACTGCTGGAGGAACAATTTGCAACTAATTAGGTCACTTGGCAGCAGGTCAGTAACATGATTGGGTATAAAAAGAGCATCTTAGAGTTGCAGTGTCTCTCAGAAGTAAAGATGGGCAGAGGATCACCAATCCCCCTAATACTGCGTCAACAAATTGTGGTGCAATTTCAGAAAAAAAGTTCCTTAGCATAAAATTGCAAAGAGGTTGAATATATCATCATCTACAGTACATAACATAATCAAAAGATTCCGAGAATCTGGAGAAATCTCTGTGCGTAAGGGACAAGGCCAAAAACGGCATCTTAGGCAGCAGTGCATCACAAACAGGCATTCATTCTGTAATGGACATCACTAAATGGGCTCAGGAATATTTCCAGAAAACATTGTCAGTGAACACAATTCACCGTGCCATCCGCAGATGCCAGTTAAAATGCAATCATTCAAAGAAGCTGTATTTTAACGCAATCCAGAAGTGCCTTACATCTCCTCTGGGCCAAAGCTAATTTAAAATGGACTGTGTCTCAGTGGAAAACTGTTCTGTGGTCAGACGAATCTACGAATTTGACGAATTTGAAATTCTTTTTGGAAACCAGGGACGCCGTGTAATCCAGACTAAAGAGGAGAAGGACCACCCAGTGTATTATCAGCGCTCAGTTCAGAAGCCAGCATCTCTGATGGTATGGGGGTGCATTAGTACATATGGCATGGGCAGCTTGCATATCTGGAAAGGCACCATCAGTGCTGAAAGGTTTATCCAGGTTCTAGAGCAACCTAGACCTTGCATTTTCCAACATGACAACGCCAAACCACACACTGCATCAATTACAACATCATCGCTTTGTAGAAGAAGGGTCCTGCCAGCAGTCCAGATCTTTCACCCATTGAGAACATCTGGCCCAACATAAAACGAAAATACGACACAGAAGGCCTAGGACAGTTGAGCAAATACGATTCTGTATCAGACAAGAATGGGACGACATTCCTTTGGGGACGCCTCACAGTGGTAAACATGGCCTTGTCCCAACTTTTTTAAGACGTGCTGCTGCCATGACATTCAAAATTACCTTAATTTTCCCTTAAAATGATACAGTTAAAACATTTGACATGTTTTCTATGTTCTGTTATGAATAAAATTTGGGTTTATGAGATTTCCATATCATTCCATTCTGTTTTATTTACAATTTGCACAACATCCCAACCTTTTTGGAATTGGGGTTATATTACATTTAATTCTGTTACAATCATCAAATGCAACAGATGTTGTCACAAAGCAGCTTTATAGAAATGTGGATGTAGATTGAGATCCATATTGAGCAAGCCAGGGGCAACTCCCTGAGATGACACAAGGAAGGAACCTTGAGAGGAACCAGACTTAAAAAGGAACTCATGCTCTTCTGAGTGAAATCATTACAGCCAACTGCCATTTAGAGGAAATGGAAACTCCTCTAACTGTGATGAATTTACACTCCACATGTACAGTATATATTTTCTGCAACAGTCAAGGGTAGTTTGATTTTTCCCGATAGGGTAATAATGGGATTATCTGCTTAATATATTGAGTAGTCTTCATTTTAGGGGAAATATGTTACCTTTACGATCCAGAAGCACCATCAAGCTGTCTCGGTGAGTGTGACCATAAAATTGTCCCTGAATAATGTCGCTGTAGTTGCGGAATATTTCCACAAGTCTTTCATTGTCAGCCTCTCTCATGGCTGTGGTGTTTTTAGCGTAGGGCAGGTATCCAATCGGGACATGGGCAATCACATAGACCTGTGAATACACGGAAAGAGATCAACATTTTAAAACCATGCATGTTCATATTACCACAAAAAAAAATTACATAATTCTAGAACTATTTTAACAAGTAGATGTGAAATAATTACCTGGAATTAAAATGTGTCCTGAAAATGCAAAGCACGCCGGTTCATCTTAATGAAAGCAGTATTTAATATAACTGAACTGTCTTTACCTTCTCCGTGTTCTGTTTGGAAAGCTCCAGCGTGTCCTGCAGCCACCGATACTGGCCAGCTGGGTCAGACATGTTCACTGTTACTTTGTTGGGACTGTAGTAAAGGTTTGTGTTCAGGCTCACCAGCCGGAGTCCAGGCTCTATCAGCTGAGAGTAAAAGCCTCCTTCAGAGAATGATGATCAGTGTGAGATGGTTATACATTGTATACTATAGACTGAGGCTTTTTTTCTCCTCCGAATTTTCATTTCTCAACTAATCACGTTTCTGTTTACAGAATAATATTGCATAATATAGAGTATGTACACTACGACAGTATATTAACCATCCAATAAATATCCAAATGAATATCGCTGAAACACTAACAACAAGTTAAACTGCATGGTATATGAAAAACCTGTTGGATTTCGATGTGGCTGAATTCTGGCAAATAGTAAAAAATAAATAAACCAACATACTTTTACACCTCAGCTATAAGAAACCATAAATAAACAGAAAAATCTGTTAATCCTGCCCTGTCTAACTTCCTACAGCATTTCCTGTAAGGAGCCAGTTGATCTAACACAGTGGTAAAACAGTCAGTCTGCATAAAGATGCTAAAATCGTGTTAACTAAGTATTATATTCTCATAATAAATTTCATGTTTTAATCAAGTTGGTGGAAAGATGCATGATGAAGCAAAATGGCCATAATATCTATGCTGCTCCTGTGCCTGAGTCAGAATAAAACCTTCTTGTCCTTTTTCAGTTTTGGAAGGATCCAGATGTTAAAATGCTAGATCATTACTTGTGGTTAAGATGCATGCAAAAGAGAAACACATTTCAGTTCTCGGGATAGGAAAGAAAGACCTGACAGAAAAACCTAAGAGGACTCGGAGAGAGTGAGACAGAATAACCTAATACTGGTAAGGTGCTATAAGGAATGGCAAATATTCAGAATATACCTTTACGTAGAGTAACGAGGGCTTCTGGTTGTAGCCATGGAGACCAAAGTCTGGCTACAGCCCGGTAAATATCATTTTCGTTCACTGGAAGTTGATCCTGAAAAAGAACACTGACATTACAGTTTGCATAATTTAGCTGACGTACCATGACTTGTCAGATTCTTGCAAACATACGAGAAGTTTTGAAAGCTTCAGTGTAAGCAGCCTCTAACAGGTTCCCTACATGCTGTGCTCAAGGGACCCCATTTAAAGAGCTTTCTATTTAAAGCATTGAAAAAGTCACCTACACTCTCTTCAAGTCTGATTTTAAAGGAGAAGAAAGAAAAACTATGGAAAAAAGATCTTGGATGAGTCGCCAACTTGGTCACAGCCAGTATGTTTAAAACGACAACATAAAAAAAAATACAAGATACGAGTTAAAACTGAAAACGGTAGCTTGAAATTTCAGGAAATTCAGCAGCAGTGACTTCTCATGGATGATATCTAGAGAAAAAAAACTATAGGATAAGGGAAGGAATGTGGTACCAGTGGCACTAAGACAAATTGGGGAGAAGTGGAGATAGATGAAGAGAGAGAGAGAGAGAACTATATGCAACATTTGATCTGATTGCCCCTGAACCATCATTGCAGGGAAATCACGACAGCATAATTGTTGTAGCCCTTAACTTGACCGTTGTTTACATCACGGTAAGGAAAGCTCGGCTATAACAAGGAGCAAGCTGGCATGATGCAGATGAAAGAGGCGTGATACCTGCGGCCAGTAGTCGTGGTTGCCCAGGGCAGGGTAAACTGGTAGCTGAGGGAAGAACTGGCGTATGGTGTGCGTCATATTGCTGATCATATTTATCACTGTGTCTGTGGACAGCTTATCTGCTGGAACATGTGGAGGGCTGTCTCTATAGAAAAGAGCCAGGATTTAACACAAGTCCTGCCATGGATTCAGGTGAAAAATAGGCTAAAGCAGCAAAAGTATATCATTATAACTTTTTTAACCAGAAATGAAAAGAAATGAAGTGAAATACGAATGAAATGAACCTTCAGATGAAATGTCCTCATATGTATAATATTAGATCGTATGTTTGGTATCAGGCAATAGGAAAGAAAATGTTATGAATTGAAATCTCCTACCCAGTCCAGATCATAAATTCAGGCTCAAGGTCCACGCTTTTTATATAACTGAAGGCAGACAGAATTAGCTTGTAAGGAGAGTCGCACATGAAATCTCCAAAAAGTCCTGGGTCGGATGCAGGGAAGCCCTTTGAGGAGTAACACACTTTGGTGCGATCTTCTGTGACATGGTAGGTAGGATCGATGTGCAGGTCTGAGATATGCCAGAATTTACCTGGAATTGGAAACAATGCTCTTAAACATAAATAATGTCATTTCTTCAGTCACTCTTAAACCATTGACACTGGTAGCGCATCAGCTTACCCTCCTGGGCAAACCCGATACTGCAAAACATTACGCTTTTAATGGTCTCAACAAAAATCACTGGGCAGAAAATGAACAAGAAGTAAAAAAAAAAATTAAAAAAAAAGCGCTCCTGAGGCCTCGGCCTTGTTTTGCTGGTCGATGCTCGTTGCTGAAACTGTCGGGGGGAAAAGCTGGTTCACTTACATAGTCTTCAGGTACGCAAAGAGAAAATCATGAAAAGATTGGAATGTTTAAATGATACAAGATTGAAACTTGTCTGGGGGTTCAAAATGTTCACAAACATCTTCTGTTTGAAGACTTTAACATCGGGTGGAACAACACGGACTCTCTTTCTGTAAAAAGCCGTTTGCAAGTTCACCCACAATCCTTCAACATTTAAAGGGAATCGAGCGAAAAGTTGCACCATGCCAATTTACTTTATCTACGTTTCATTCTTGCTCATTTTCCTGACCAATGATTTGCTGTTGAGACCATTAAACGCTTAATGTTTTGCTATATTGGGTTTGTCTCATTTTGTTTTGCCCAGGCGTGTACATCTCCAGTGCTCCAGATTCAATCCTGAGCTCAGGTTCTAGTCTGCATGGAGGTTTGTATGTTCTCCCAGCACCTGTGCGGGTTTTCTCTGGATCCTCTGATTTCCAATTGCAAAAAACATGAAGGTATGTGAATTGGCTACGATAAACTGCGCCTAATTGTTAAGGAGTTTCTGTATACACTTACGTCAGCTGAAATGTGGAGACAGAGAATTACAAAGTAGTAGCCCACACTACAACTATCATTATAACTGATACAATTGAAATGAGCTGCCTTTTAAAATAGTGAAGAATTTCTTAAAAAATGTGTTTAGTGATTTTTCTTTCAGATGATATTACATGGTAGAATAATGTGACATTTTTATCCATCCATCCATCATCTATACTGCTCATCCATAAGGGTTGTGGGGAAGCTGGAGCCTGTCTCAGCTGACTTCAGGCGTGAGGAAGGGTACACCCGGGGCAGGTCACCAATCTATGACATTTTTATCTTTAACTCATTACGTACCAATCATGAAATGAAATCTATTAATAAACAAAAGCATGTTATAGGCAGAAAAAAGTCTATAAAGGTTTAAATGTCAAGGGTGCAATTGGTAAGAGTGAAACTAACAATCGACCCGAAACTAACAACTAATCTTTCACTTCTGTGATATAGCTATAGAAGATGCAGCGTTGCATGTTCTCTGTGGCTTTACAAGCTCAAGCAAATGGAAAAACCCTCTCTCTTGTGCTCATATGACCCAGCTGTGCTATAAAATACAATCCCAAACATCAATATACACACACACACACACAAGTGCTTCAGATTGTAAACGATGCATTTTATTTTACGTACATTCTCACATGTTCAGTGCTATTTTTTTATCCCGTGTTTACATATAGACAATAAACATATATACTTATATAAAAAAAAGTGTAAATAATACACCGTCATTGCCATAGTAACAACTGTTCTGAGATTACTAGGATACTGAACATAGTCGAAGAGTAATAATAAATGGATTAACACAGAAAAATGAATAACTGCTGATACGGTTAGGATTTCTGTAAGGAGACATTTATAAACGTTAGGAAGGAGTCTCCAGTCTAAGTGCTCTTAAAAGAGTTTTCCAGCTGCATTTATTTGTTTTATTAACTTCAAGAGAGAACCATGTGAAGGATTGAATATTTATAACTGATTATAAACAGGAACTAACCTGATTCAGGACATTAAATGTAACGTAAACTGATCACACTTCCCTGTGTACTGTTAAAATATGAAAATGTATTGTTGTTCCTGCTTTAGTTATAATAACAGTGACTCCACTTCTTGTTGGGCCACATCACACCATCCCATGGTTGATCATTTTTTCTATTACAGAGCATATGGCAAGCTGTGAAGGGAGAAAACCATTACACATGTGAAAGTGCAAAAGTTCTGGTTTGTTTCTTGAAATGAGAAATGCTTTATATTCGACATACAGCAGGATTTATTGAGTTACATTTGCAGTCAAATATTTTAACATGACACTTCATCTCATTAAGAGTTCATAAGGTATAAAAAAAAGCACAGTGGCGCATGGCATTCTGGGAATTTCTGAACTGTATCGCAACACTCTGACTTGTAGTAAGTGAAGCAGAAACATTATACTCACTTATATCCAGTAGGGGTCTCTGTTTAAAGTTCTCATTTCTTGGAGCAGCACAAATCTGCTGGGATAAAAGCGAAGCAACCCAGCAAAACAAAATCCGTCCCATGACTTCACAGCTCAGTTCTGATCCTGCTGCTTCCTACGGCGAAGGGCGAAAACCCAAACCGGAAGTAAACAGAGATCACGTGCTTTCATTGTTTACCACGCACCGTCCTGGGAACAGACCAGACTGGCTTTTTATTCAGGAGTATGGTTTCATTCAGCCGCTAGAGGGCAGTGTTTTCTCATCTCTATCATTTAAGTAGAAACTCATATCGAATAAATTCATTTAGTATTTACAGATGTCAAATTTATATCACTGTGCCAAAATCTGTATCAGATTGTATGACTGATCAGCTTTTTTACGCTGACTTGTTTATGTTTTAAAAACATGTTCGACCATAAGTTAAGAGAGAAGAAAAAGGCTTTTATTCATCCTGGTGGGAAATTTCTTGCCAAAAGTTGCTTTATGTAGTTACAGAAACTACAATCAAAAACAAATACTGGAAAATAAAATGAAAAACAAAATAGCAATAGTGAAATTAAGATAGATAAGAATATAATGTTAAGAAATATAGGGTTATTATACTAGTTCAAAATTTATAAAGTTAGTTATAAAGAAAAGTATTAGGGACGTTAGTGTTTCTGCTTCTGATTTAACTACTCGGATGATTCAGATAATCAGCTCATTAACCGCCTTCCCTGAGTTAAAGTGGGTGTGTTGGAGCAGGGAACCTGAAAAATGTTCAGAAGAAGAAGACTGTATTTGTCACATATACATTACAGCACATTGAAATTACTTTCTTCCCATTTCGCAGCTTGTTTGGA
This sequence comes from Notoglanidium macrostoma, assembly GCA_030068235.1. Taxonomy (NCBI): domain Eukaryota; kingdom Metazoa; phylum Chordata; class Actinopteri; order Siluriformes; family Auchenoglanididae; genus Notoglanidium; species Notoglanidium macrostoma. The sequence continues at coordinate 12,307,302 of JAQQZR010000020.1, read as the reverse complement.
AGTTTGGGTTCCAGCTCAGGGCCAGCCGTGATACAGCACCCTGAGCAGAGAGGGTTAAGGGTCTTGCTTAAGGGCCCAACAGGGGCAGCTTGAACCCCCAATGTTCTGATCAGTAACCCATAGCTTTAAGAGTTCAGCCACTTCAGGACAGAGGACACTCCAGGACCAGGGTTGGTCAAGTGCGATCGTCTGTATTAACGTAGTTGTGCCTCACCAAAATTTATAGTGATAAGCCACTGATGCTGTAGTATTGAGTATATATATGATCGTCCATTAAAAAGTCACATGGGACACATTGTGTTTTCATACAAGGCCATTTAAAAAGCTTTATGTGTTTGTTGGTTGTGAAAAACTGCCCCATGTGTCTGGTTTTGGAATGGAGGGACACAAACTCCTGGGCAAAAAAAACTGCTTGCTAATTTTCCTGAACAATGATTTGCTGTTGAGACCATTAAAAGCTTAATGTTTTGCAATATTGAGCTTGCCTCGTTTTTTTTTCAGTGTTCTTCCCTTACACATCACAATAACGTGAGAGCATCAGGGTCATTAGCTCTGCACTTTTCCAACAATTTCCAACCATATTTACTGATACCCATAGATCTAAACGCAAATGTCACTTCAATCATTGTTCATGTTGAAACGCAGCCAGTTGAGGTGTGTTTGTGTCTGAAACGCCTGTCATGCATGACCCAATAACAAACTCTCTTACAAAATTATTTAGGAGTTTCCTCTTTACAATAAGCCATATTTGAATTATTTGGTTACATGTTGCTTGGTTTGCATTACTTGTAGTTATTAATTATTAATGCTTATGAATATAATGTTGGTTAAAGGAAACTTGGTGTAACATGAATGTATTCTTTTAGGCAAGGGCTGGTCTGTAATATTGACAAACGTTAAGTTTATTGTACATCTATACGAGTCTGAAAGAAACTTCTGTACCTCATGGCATCAGGGATTCCATTTACTTGTAACATTCAGAGTGGATACGATCTTTTAATTACTTATATTCTGCTAACAACTACAATGATTTACATCATGAAATTTATTTAAAAGCATTCATAAGCTTTCTTCATCATCATCTTCTTCTTCATCTTCTTTTCAAACATATTTTCAAGCCACAGGTTAGTGAAGGGAGAAAATGATGGAAAGTTGTCCAGCATTTAAATGCGTACATATGTGCACACTGATGTAACATCCCCGTGATGTAACATCACTGCATGTAAAATGCCATCTGTATATATTAGTACAGGCTATCAAATAGTTAATTACATAAACAATTGTGAAGTTAGCGTGTTCTCACCTTGACCATTTTACCATCTATGATCTCATGAACAGCAGTGGCCTCTTTATCACCCCATCTCTGGAGCTGTACGAGTTTGTCTCCTTCCAGGTGCATAATAGTCTAAAAAATAAGATTTGTGGTTACAACATGTCAACCCATAAAGCTGAAACAGGTTCCTTATTTAATTATCAACACTGGCGAAATGATTACTTACATCATGCCTGGTTACATCACTTGGCATGGCATTGCATTATTTTTTATTTTGCAAATTTAAAACTATCGCAATTCAACATAGGATTTTACCACCACATCAAAATTCAATTTAGTTAAAAAGAATAATTTAGTAAATTCTTACTTTGCCATCTTTTGTGTCGCCTTCAAATTCTTTGCCCATTTTGAAATAAGTTTCTTTACTAGCAAAGCTGGTCTTTTTTTTAATGATCACATTGTCCTCGTTTTGGGAAACAATGATAACTGGCCTAACAAATCTATCAACTCTTCCTCAACAACTGTGGAAGAATATTGTCAATGCATAAAAATCAGCACAAATCCTGCACATTTGAGCTGTGCACATGAGAAGAACTGCCAGAGAAAAATAATAATTCATTCAGTCATTTATTTTCAGTAAGCACTTTATCCTGGTCAGGTTCATGGTGGATTGTGAGCTGGGGACTGTGGAGCTGTGTGGAGGCAGTGCTACCTGCTGTGTCACCATGCTTACCACCAAATAATAATCCATCCATCCATTATCTATACCGCTTTATCTGTCTGGGTCGCGGGGAAGCTGGAGCCAATCCCAGCATCTTCGGG
>JAQQZR010000020.1:12291867-12305107 GCA_030068235.1 Notoglanidium macrostoma | reverse complement strand
GTTGGGGTGCCCAAATTTATGCACCTGTCTAATTTTGTTATGATGCATATTGCATATTTTCTGTTAATCCAATAAACATAATGTCACTCCTGAAATACTACTGTTTCCATAAGGCATGACATATGTTCAAAGGAAGTTGCTACTTTGAAAGCTCAGCAAATGATGAACTAAAATCCTAACAATTAAGAGGGGTTCCCAAACTTCTTCATATGACTGTACTTGAGAATAAGCAACAGTATATTATATATAATATTATATATATAACCCTAACCCTCAAACTCCCAGACCCCCCCCAAGTAGGGGAGATATATAAATACTGAAAGAACCTGGGTAGACATAAACAATATCAGTGAATAATAATGTAATAAAACAAAGGAACAGATGGAAGTGGTTTAACAATGAGGTTTAATGATGGAAAAACACATTGTAACAATATGATTTGGCATTTATTTTATGTTTGGCCTCTGATGGAATACAATTAACTATAATTGTACTAATACCACCTCTCATCCCTATTTTTGGACACCATCTCATTTTAAAAACATTTGGATATTTGCATTAAAACATGCTTCTAGACTGGTAAGTGCTCCATCATTTATACCTTCTGATAGGTGATGGTGCCTACAATGTCCCCAAAGGTCAATGTCTGCAAAATGCAAAGAACAATATATTACTACATGCTATTCAACAGCCTATTACAGTCTCAGCCAGCTTCACAAATGTTAATTCAACACATTCTTACCATGACCATGTTGTCACCCTTGATCTCGCGCACAAATGTGGTTTCATTGCCTTCCCACTTCTGCACTTGTACAAGTTTGCTCCCATCCAGGGTTACAATATTCTACAAAATAGTTAGGCTTGCTTTGATCTTATGTAGAGATTTAAAACACTGATTATTTTACTATACAGTGCCTTGCATAAGCATTAATCTCTCTTGAACTTTTCCACATTTTATAGTGATACATCTCTAAACTGAAATGGATTAATCAAGATAACGTCATTAATCTACACCCCCTGCAATTATTAATGCCCTTCTAGTGCCCTCAGTCACTGACTTTTGCTGGATGATCTCCTCTAAGCAGTTTGATTACGTTTTTTTTTAAATACGCAAACCCTACTTAATACTCAGACTTGTTTTGATAGCTTCTTGGTATTCATGTTGCTGTGGACATCATTTAACTAATTATGGGACTTCTGATGTGACTTCACCTGGTTGCACTAGAACCGATTTACATTATATTTTACTTCATTTTGCTTATCCTTTTATCCAAAGCACCTTGCAAATGAGACTGGATACAACTGAACAGAAGAAATGCAAGGCTTGGTGATGGTGGGATTTAAACTCACAACCTTTTGTTCTGTAGCCCAGTTGAATAACCACTGAACTTTCATTACCCCAACAAAGGGGGATACTTATGCAGTCACTATTATATTTTTTATTTGTAAATATATCTGGCTAACTGTATTGATTTTTCCAAAACGTCAATATTATGGGCTATATTATGACAATTCCTGACATATAATTCCAAATACGTCAATACCAGTTCTAGGTTGTAACACTAGAAAATGTGGAAAAGTTCAAGGGGGAGTGAATACTTATGCAAAGTTTAATGAGTTAAAACTCCTGGTGTTACTACAATAAATATGCAAAATGTCCCAGGAAATTCTCTCATGACTACCAATTAGGAAATTAATTTTAGATTTTTACCTGGCTTTCTCTGCCATCCCTGGTTTCCTCAAAGAACTCTTCACCCAGCCTGAACCAGATTTCTCCAGTATGAATGCTGGTCTCTGTTTTAAGAACTACATAGTCCCCATCTTGGTAAAAGGTAATAGTTGGTTTAATAATTTGGGCAACAGTGATCTTTTCTTCTGCAACACCTGTGAAAGCAAGAAGTAGTTTTGTATGTAAGTAATTTTACATATGAATTGTGGATGAAAAAACACTTGACAGGTCTAAGAATCTGATTTAAAAACCCTTACCAAGTGTTCTCAGATAATCACTGAAATTTTCAGTTTTGACAAGTTTCCAGCTTCCAATGAAGGCATCCATTTTGATACTATATAAATATATATATATTTTTATTTTATTTTATATATATATATTTTAATTAAAGGGACACAGAAATTGTTTGACTATCCTCTGAATTTTTTACAGTCATACCTGATTATTTATACGGTATGCAATGGGAGGAGACAGTACCTTTAATGGATGTTCGATAATTCCCAGACACCTTATTTGTTTATTAAATTGTGTTGATTCTGTTGGTTTTACAGTTATGTAATCTTAATGGGTGTGAACAGATACTTCTGGGAGAAAATGAGTAAAAAATGACTACAGAAAAAAAAATAATAATAAAATAATAATAATAATAATAATAATAATAGAAAACATCATGACAATTTTTCAAGTTGGCATCAAATATATCTTAAATGCTATACATTCACAAAGAACAAACACAAATCAAGCACCTTTCTTAGATAAGTTGCATGTTCTATAGTAAATGTTAATAAAATTAACTCATACAGCTTGCTAGTTGACTCTTTTCTGTCTCAGCCTCTCCTTCTGCAAGATCCTTTAAGATAATCATTAGTTAAGTGAAACCTTGAAGCATTCTTTAGTCTTTAAAAGAAAAAAGAATGTCTGATGTTTGATGTGCAAACCACTAAGCCTACAATGACATAAAATCAATACTGATTTATTTAACAGACATTAAAAATAGAAACCGTTTTTATTAAAATTATCATTAGGTTCCAGAGGAGATTATTTATAGACATAATAACTTTGAGAATAAGGGGTTGTGGTTTCCACCACTGCTCCGGTTTCCTCCCACAGTCCAAAGAGATGCAGACTAGGTGAACTGGTTGGTCTGAATTGACCATAGGTGTGAGTGTGAGTGTGAATGATTACTCATCTCTGTGTTAGCCCTGTGATAGATTGACAATTGGCTCCAGATTCTCTGCAACCTTGACCGGTAAGCAATATAGATAAAGGATGGATGGATGGTTTAAACACCTAAAAGGAGGTGTTTGATGGACCACTTAGGTAAGGGGACTCTGCTTTATGCCCATATCATATTGTTCTCCAAGCACCTTGAGGATTTTGACTCCTGGGTAAGAGAGCAAGTGAGGTTTTGTTTTTAATTTGTTCTCATGGCCTTGGCACAGTTGTCAGACAGTAATATAAAATTTTGCAAAACAAATAACCTTGGTGCTTTTCAGCTCACTTGCCACTTATTCTGCTTGGCTTCAGGTTTGCTCTGCTCACAACCACACACAAATATACAAATCCACAATGAGACAATGGCTCAGATGTGCTGCTTTATTCATTACAGAAAGCAACGAATATAAAGAGCTATCAGTGAGATTATTTCTAAAAGTCCCACTTAGGCTAAAAATGACTTCTTACAATGGAATTTTCAATGCTGCTATTGAAAACAACAACTTTGCAACAAAGTACTAATGTTGGTAATCTGTTGTGTCTAGATCCTTTTTTTTACTACTCCCATTATGGGTCGCCTCAGTGGATCATATGTTTCCATTTCTTCCGGTCCTTTGCATCTTGCTCTGTCTCACCAACCACCTGCATATCCTCTCTCACCACATCCATATACCTCCTCTGAAGCCTTCCTCTTTTCCTCTTGCTTGGCAGCGCCATCCTCAGCATCCTTCTCCCAATATACCCAGCATCCCTCCTCTGTGCATGTCCAAACCAACCCCTCTGGCAATGTCTCCAAACTATCCAACCTGAGCTGACACTCTAATATACTTATTTATAACCCTGTCCATCCTTGCCACATCCAAATCTTAACATCGTAATCTTAATATGTTTTCAGCCCACATCCTGTCACAACTTCAAAAATTTGTGCAGGGTACCAGAGCTTTAAAGTGAAAGTAGGTCATGTTTAGGTGAAGCTACATATCTATGCTTGTGTAGTTTTTCTTTAATTATGTCATCATTGATGAGTTTTATATGACTGCTTCAAGAATGGGTACAGTTTTATCAGGCTGTTCTGAGTTGTCTATATAATGCCACAACACCACACAACAATTTATTCAGTACTGATACTGACAAATATTTATCTAATCCAATCTATACAAACTTGCATGTCAACGGGTGCTTTGCCCTTCCAATGCTGAACAACAGTCCGTCCTTAGTAAAATAAATTCTCCTTATTGTTTTCATTTTACAGACGCTAAGATGTGAGCACTTTGTCACCTTTTGACCATGTGTAATCATATCCAAGACCAACACCATTAATCCATACATTATTTGTATCGCTTATCCATCAGGGTCACAGAGAAACTGGAGCCAATCCCAGCTGACTTTGGGTGAGAGGTGAGGTACACCCTTGACAGGTCACCCAGCTATCACAGAGACAAACAGCCATTCACACCTATGGATAGTTTAGAGTAGCCAACTGAGCTAATCTGAATGTCTTTGGGAAGGAACCCATGCAGGCAAGGGGAGAACATACAAACTCCACACAAAGGACTCAGTTGGCCAACAGGTTCGAACCCAGAACCTTCTTGCTGTGAGGCAACATTGCTAACCACTGCACCACCCTTTTACGAAACACTTTCATGAGAACCTGAGTGGTGCAACTCACATCACAAGAACCTATTTGTGGCTTTCAGAGAAAGCATGTGGAAGCACATATAATATAATTTTAAACTATAATATGTAATATACTTGAATCATGATCTATTAATAAACACACTATTTTCTTCAATTGATTCATTTGTCTATTATAAGCATAAAATGTTATTTTAGGGTGTGTAAAGTATGCCTGCTCAAAATAAGGCTTTGCATTTATTTTCACATACTTTGTGTTTTGAAAATCAGCAATGGTTGGAAACAAAGAGAGATATGTGAGTTTAGTCAAAATCATTCTCTAACATTCAAATGATCCATGGGGACACGGAACTTGTTGGGATTAAATAATAAACTATGCTAAAATCAGTTTATTATATTTACATTTCTCTTATATCTAATAAAATCTATCTATCTATCTATCTATCTATCTATCTATCTATCTATCTATCTATCTATCTATCTAACTATCTATCTATCTATCTATCTATCTATCTATTTTCAGTGCCTCTCAAAATTTTGGACACACCTACTTATTCATAGTTTTTTCTTTACTTTGACTATTTTCTAAATTGTAGAAAAATACTGAATATATCAAAACTATGAAACATCACATGGAATTATGTGGTAAACAAGAAAGTTAAAAAAAATACATGTTTCATATTTTAGATAATTATACATAGCTCCCATTTGACACCTTGATGACAGCTTTGCACACTACTGGTTTTATCTTAACCAGCTTCATGAGGCAGTCACCTGGAATACTTTTCAATTAACAGTTGTAAATTTAATTAGTGGAATTTCTTGCCTTTTTAATGTGTCTGAGATCATCAATTGTGTTGTGTTGTGTTGGTATACAGTAAACAGCCCTATTCGACAACTGTAATAATACATATTATATCAAGAATCATTCAATGAAGTAAAGAAAAAGACAATCCATCATTACTTTAAGACCTGATGTGTCTTTTAAGTAATAAAAATAATAACTTCTCATGGGAATAATTAAAATATAGCCTACAAGTTAGGAACAAAATGGTTAAGACAATCACATATATTTCCAGGTGGAATTTTACTTTAAGGGTCCTTTAAGGTGCAGAAAGTGACTTGGTCATGCAAATGTGGAAGAAATTGTATCCTGTTATCCAAGAGACCAATATTAACTGTTATATGAGCCACTATATTGCATGAGTGTTTGTGTGGAGAAGAGTGGAGTCTCATAGCTTGTGGAAGAAACTGTTTGCTAGTCTGTTTATGCCAGGACCCAAAGTTTCTCAGCAGAATATTGCCCAGAGCATTACACTGCCTCTGCCAGCTTGCACTCTGAGTGACCTGCAACTACTCAGCCCCATATGCAGTAAGCTGCATTGCACTGTGTTCTGACACCTTTCTATTATAGCCATCATAAACATTTACAGCAATTTGCGCTACAGTATCTCTTCTGTGGGATCGGACAAGACGGACTTGTTATTGCACCCCATATGCATCACTGAGCTTTGGTTGTTCTTCCTTGGACCACTTGTGGTAGGTACTAACCACTGTATATCACAAACACCCTGCTGTTTTGTAGATGTTCTGACCCAGTGTTCGCTCAGATGCATACACTTGCCCATTTTTCCTGCTTCCAACACAGAACTGACTGTTCATTTGCTGTCTAATATATCCCACCCATTGATAAGTGCCATTGTAACAAGGAAATCAATGTTATTAACTTTACCTGTCGTGGTTTTAATGATACAGCTGATTGGTGCACACTCACACACAGATGAAAGAAATGAAAATGGAGTATAATGAAGGAAAATACTGCACTCTAGTGACTATATCTAAACATTTGTCAATCCAAAAGAATATTCAGAAACACCGCATAGTCTATCTGTCCAATATAGGCTGCTTTAGTGATGGGACAATTATCTCAGTTGGACAGTAATATCCAGAAAATATTCAATACATCACTTTTTCCTCAGTTATCTTATGGCCTTACTAAAAATTGTCACATAAAAAGCATGTTTATAAACAATATTTTATTAATAGAAACATGTTTCTGTTTGAAAGTAATAAAAGGACTTTATTATTTAGAACATTTGCTATGACACATTTGCTATGACATTCCCATTAACCTTTTTAAAGATGTTTCTAAAATTAGAGTAGTGTTCGGCTATAGTAAATTTACTTAACTGGACATGGTTTATTAGCCGGGTGGGACGGTGGTTAGCCCTGTCGCCTCACAGCAAGAAGGTCCTGGGTTTGATCCCTGGGTCACCCTTTCTGCGCCGAGTTTGCATGTTCTCCCTGTGCATGTGTGGGTTTCCTCCCACAGTCCAAAGACATGCAGATTAGGTCAACTGGCTACTCTAAATTGCCCATAGGTGTGAATGCGAGTGTGTGTGGTTGTTTGTCTGTGGTGGACTGGCAACCTTTATAGTAGAATAGCTACATTTATTCTAGCTCAAACATGTCATCATATCATACAGTCCATATTACACATGGTTGTCTGTACAGTCTCATCCGAAAGTAGTAGAATTATGTTGGTTTTGCTATATATGTTTTTACTGAAGACATTTGGTTTTGTGATCAAAAGAAGAATATAAAACAGATCAGAATTTCAGCTTTTATTTCCTGATACTTACATTTACATCATTATGTTTATCATAATTTTAAGATGTAAATTGTATTTATATTACCAAATGGAAAGCTTTTATTTTTATTGATCAAACAAAGATACATTCTGGTAACTGTATTTTTGACTGACAATGCACTTACATATTGTACATGAAGATTGGCATTAGAACATACAATTCTAGGAAAAAGATTTCGAAATTTCGTATAAAAATGTGGTTACTATTACTATACCCTGTATATACTGTATGTGCAAAAACACACTGAAACTTTCCCAAACTACCGAGATATGGATCTTGGTGTCATCATGTATAGTTACAACCATACTTGTACATTGTATCTTTATACTTTTCCCCCCATTGGCTTTACATTCTTTTTTAACTAACTTCTTTGTTGTTGGAGCTCTGTAATTTAATAAATTCATTCACCTTTTATACTTTTTGTCTTGTATAAACTTTGATGTTATATGTAATAAATCTAATATCATTTTCAGGTGAAGTTATTAGTAATTACTAGTGAGTAATTGTGTTAATAGCATTTGCTAACTCGGTAATTTAGACAATTATATCTAATGCCATTGTTAATTAATGAATGACATGAGAAGAAAATATTTGACGCAAATCTTTATTAAGTATATTTTCATGGGTTTCATAATGGACCTTTGGACACATGACGTGAAAGATATTGAAGGTATTTCCTCTATTTGAAACATTTCCAGTCTGTCAGTTATTAAAAAAAAAAAAAAGAAATAGATGGGGGTTGTCCACCTTTTACACCTTCTCAAAGGTTTGCACTGCTGTGATGTCCTTAAATACTGTTGTCTGTAAGAGTTAATGCAAATAATTATTTTTTCCATAGAGATTATGTATATATAAAATAAGATTATATATAAATTGTTCTTTTAAAAAAACTGGATTCCGCCTGTTCTCACCTTGATCAGTTTCCCATCCTTGACTTCGATGGTAGACACAGCTTCTTTACTGTCCCACTTCTCCACCTGTACAAGTTGGTTTCCTTCCAGATCTATAAGAACCTAGCAAAGGAGCTTGTGGTTATCTCATGTCAGGGATGCAACTTGTAAATGGGACAAGTAATGAATAAAACATTTAGCGGTGTGTTGCTTTAGAAAATAATCAATGATGAGGTGGTGTGATGCATCCCGGCCCAAAGCAGAGTTCTTGTTACCATCCTGAAGTTGATTATATTCCTATAAACAGCATATCTTGAATTGTCTTGTATTACAAGACATCATTCAACATCATTTTATCCATTTATAGTTACATTTATACATATTGTCCATGAAATAAGTTAGTTCCTGTTATCGCTTTCATTATTGCGGTTGTAAAGCGTTTCTGGTCTTACCAGTCTTTATTTTTTCTTACCAAATAGCAGAGGAAAACTAAAAGGTTTAAAGAAAACTATGGCAGTTACACACACATTGGAGACTCCTTCCAAAAATGTAAAAAAAAACAATAAAAAAACCATCTGCACACAGTAAACTTCACCATATGAACTATTATATACTTATTATTCATTATTAATTCATTATTATTTAGGAACCATTCTTTTAGGGTTTTTTTTTTTTATGTGAAGCATCTGCCAAACAAATCCCTGTGTAATTGTTTGCTATATGAAATGTTAACTTATTAGACCAAGGTCACACTTGGTTGGAAGATTCTAAACACGCTCCACATGATACTGTGCCAAACGTAGCATCTTGACAATGCAAAATGCAGAAACTGTTCTATTATTCATATATATATATATATATATATGTATATACAAACTATTCATTCATCTATATTAATCACTGTATCCTGGTCAGGATTGTGACAGAACCTTGGTATGCTCAAATATAACAATTTTAAAAACCGTTTGTAGGTTCTTACTTTGCAGAATCTGCCATCCTTTTTATGACTGCTGAACTCTTTACCCAGTTTGAATGAGATTTTTTCAGTACCAATACCGCTCTGTACTTTAATGGCAATAATGTTGTCCTCTTGGGAAATTTTGACAGCTGGTTTAACTGCATTTGAAAGAGCGATCAATTCTTCCCCAACACCTGTGACAGTATACAATCAATGCATGTAATTAAAAAAAATAGCTTGAAAAACTTGAATATGTGCCAACAAAGAAAACTGATATTAAAAAAATATATATATACACACTGTAACTGACCGATTGCTTTCAGGTATTTATCATGGTCTTCATCTTGGATAAGTTTCCAACTGCCGACGAAAGCCTCCATTTTTATATTCTTAATCTATTTTATTTTGAAGGGAACAGAAAAGCAGACTTTAGCTGTTAGATTTGTGCAGCTGTACACCATTATTTATATATTATCTTGGGGGAGGAGATTTTTTTTACAGCCTGTTAAGCAATTCTCAGATATCTGATTTGTTTGTATGATTGTGTGGTTAAGCTGGAAAAAAATTTATACACATAATGGGGGTACACCTACACCAATTGATTCTCTTGGATAATTAAAGCAGAAGCTTTTACAGAAACAGCCACAAATCTAAGTACAGGGTTTATTTTACAGAATGCCGGCATTTGGTACATTATTTCAGCATTGTGGCTGAAATAATACATTTAATGTTGCAAAGCATAACGAGAGTAAATGATTCATTTAAACGCACAATCGTCATGACCGTCTTTTTTTTTTTATTTGCTTTTGAGAGCGGAGGAAAAATAATAACAATACACCGAATCAAAAAATAAATACACCAAATGTATGCCTACAGAACTTGCAATACAATAACATGACGTGTGACATTCAGCAACAGTTGAGGACGATGAAATGCCAAGATACATAAATAACAGGTCCATACGTACTCATTTCGACTTTGACGAAAAGCACTCAGAAAAAGTGTACAGTATATTTATAGAAAATAAAACAAATGACAAAATAGATGATCAACCACATTCTTAAGGTTTAGATTGTACTTACATAACCAAATGGAATGCTATTTCTTGTATATAAACTAGACATTCTTTTAGTTTTGTGACGATTAAAAATAACAAATCGTGGTCCCTTTTTAAACTAGGAAAATAATGCCATGTGATTCTCTCTAAGACATACAGACACTATTATTCTTTGTGCCACATGAACATCACTCAGTAGGGGATTTATTTATTCTGTCAAATCAGAAGGATTTCCAAAGAGAAGATGGGTGAGCTCCTCCATCAGCCTACTTCAGAATAATATCCTCCCTCCAGTGAAGCTGATCTTGCATAGCACAGACTGCAGCCGTAACAGTAGTTTGGTCGTGGAGGTGAAAGGAGAGATTGTTTGTCTTGCTGTCTCTGTTGTCTTGCTGTTCAGATTGGTTCAGGCTGTAATGGGTTAAGTTATGTTCCCTCTGCCTGGTCCTTTCCCCCTGCGGAGTCCTTGTTTGGGTCACTTGAGGATGAGCCTTCTCCTCCATGCTCGGCATCATCTGTCAAACGGATATCATGGACAGATAAGTAAAATTGAAACATGTCCTCACACAATGATATAGGCTGGTATGGTAATAAAACCTGTAGCAGAGGTGCAAAACCTCAGGCCATGTTACTCCACTGTGGTGTTGATTATTTTCCAAGAACAGTGTGCCATGGTATGTTTTATAACTCATGTCTCCAGTGTCAACTTTTTTTTTTACAAGAATTTATTGATGGTTTTTAAGGTTTTTAATGGGCTGGCACCATCTTATGTAGCAGAACTTTTATATCTTCATACCCCGGTTAGAGCACCGAGGTTGACAAACCAGAGATGGTCTTGGAAGTTCCAAGATCCAGATATAAAAATAGAATAGAGGTGATCAAGCCTTTGCAGTACCTGCTCCTAATCTCTAGAAGAGCTTTCCTTTCCATATAGGAACTTCTCAGACCTTAGGAACTAAAAAAAAAAAAATTGAAATCAACAACACTTATCCAATTACAGTATCTGGCATGTCAATGCCGGCTTCTGATTACCTGAACACATTCACACACACATCAGACTCCAAACCTTCATACACCATTAAGTATCTGTAGTGATGCACTGCAGTGATGTACCAAGACTTGGTCTGCTGATCTTGATATTCTATTTTGATCTTTGTTACTGGTTTCACAATTCTTGTTAAAATTCCTGTTTAGTCTGTTTGTTCATTGCCAGACCATTTTTTTTTTCTTACCATGCTTTTGTCTCATGATTTGGATTTGTTTGCACATCTGCTACTGCATCTACATCGGACAGTTACATGCAAGTTAATTCCTGTTATCACTTATGCTGTAACCGCTATAAACAGTCATTCATTCCCACACCAGCTTCATTTTGTCTGCCTTGAAGTTAAGGTAAACAAAAAATTTATAATAAGACAAAAAAAACTCCCCTGTTCCAAAGACTTTATACCTTACTGATTGCTACAAAGTGCTGACACTGGAGACTCCTTCCATAGATGGGATATAATGTACAGTATTTCAATTAGGAGCCATATACAAGTGTCTCCTAACTGAAACCTTCACCAAATAAATGACTATACATGTTTTGTTGTACATAACAGTATCTTTTCATTACCCTAATTAGTCTTAAATGATCATTTAGTGTTTGCCATAAAAGTCCTGGTATATTTAATGTTCTGCAGAAACAATAACATACAGTGAGTGCATTAATATAAATCTGTCATTTGTATCTGCACTACTGTCAGAGCTGCTGTAACAGAAAATTAATAAACACCTAATTCAACAGACCTGTGGTATAACTAATATTAAGCATTTCCTTCTTTTTTACTGGCATAGTCAGACCTTCTTGATTTCTACTGGATCACAAGAACAAAGTTTGTGCATTCACAGGTCAGAGTTCACCTATATAAAGTTGGTGTGAAAGGAAATGCTAGCAAAAAGTTCTTATTAAAAATGGTCCAGAAACTATACAGGAAATGATGTATGAACAGAACATCCTGCTGTTTTTGGTTATAAGAGATCTGAAGAAGGAAGCTTGAAAAATTGGGAATTAAGGTTTCAAACTCAGATGGAGTAAATTGGGGTTGATCCTTGGAACGGCACGGAGTTTATAACTTCAGCACATTTATATTTCTGTCATTAGATGTTTGTTGGGAAAATAGCCAGTCAAATAAGACCAACATTTTTGCCATATTGACTGTATGGTCTGGTAGCCTACATTGCAGACAGCCCCTTAATAAGAGATAATGGACAACTAAACCGAGAAACAAAACCATGTTGTGCAAAGTGAATCTCAACAATCTTTATCTCTCTAACTTACAGAAACACCAGTGGGGCAAGACTGGTACAGTACCTCCAACAGCAAGATCAGCTAGTTTGTTTGGAAGGTCTGCTGCTTCAGGTCCAGCGTTGGAACCTAAAATATCTGGCATGGCGTTTCGTCGGCCAGTCCTTCCTGTGGCAGCGAAGTCAGTGACAACAGTCTCCACATCAGTCATCTCTGCTCTTGCTTTTCACATTATCATCTGCAAAATAGACAGTTTTTCCATTCATTCGTTCAAGGAATATTTTCCTATACATCAGACAATTGATCTTATATATATAAATAATATAGCACACAGCCAGTAATCCACAGTACACAGAAAGACTTTTCCATATTTCGTCAAAGGTCCGAAAATCTGTGAAAAACAGTGACAGTGAAAACTGGAATCTACAGTTTTCAGATTCCTCAGTTAAAATTTGCCAGGCAGAAAAGCCAATTCACTGAAAGTGCAAGGACATGGGCTGTAAAGTTGAATGGTACTTTTCCTTTATGCCCAGTTTATCTAGATGAATTTTGTCCTGTGAATTCACAAGCCTTGGTCTTATGAGAAAGAATAGTAGACACACTGGATATGTTGCTTGGCTCACATCTGGAAAAATAATGTAAAAAAATAAATAATATTATTGGAATTGAATACTGATCTTCACTACAGCTTTACTAATCAGAAGGTAAGAAAATCCAAGCAGACAGAGAGATAAAGAAATATTTATCTTTTATATATATATATATATATATATATATATATATATATATATATATTTTTTTTTTTTTTTAATATATAT
>JAQQZR010000020.1:12265601-12278420 GCA_030068235.1 Notoglanidium macrostoma | reverse complement strand
GAGAGGGAGGGTGGGAGGGGGAGAAAGAGAGAGAGAGAGGGAGAGAGGGAGGGGGAGAGAGGGAGGGGGTGGGAGGGAGGGGGGAGAGGGAGGGTGGGAGAGGGAGGGATGGGAGAGAGGGATGGCAGAGAGGGATGGCAGAGAGGGAGAGAGGGAGGGAGGGGGAGAAAGAGAGGGAGGGAGGGAGGGAGAGTGAGATTAATAGAATGATTCAACAACCAACATTTCAAACTTATGTACCTACTATATATATATTAGTATATACATGAATCATTTTCTAATCAACGTGAAAATGATTCCTCTGACTTAAGCCATACACAGGTACTGAAATTTGTAAAAAAAAAAAAAAAAAAAAGAAAAGAAAAAAAGAAAGGCTGAGATTTTAACATGTACAACTGGGTTCTATTTAGAGCCTTATATTAAAGCATCAAGAGTCATTACTTCTAGGAAAATATTGTTGATATTTGATCTCAACAGCGAAACAAACACACCTCCCTTCAGAAGCTCCGCATCCAAATTCATAGACGCGCATTGCCAAGGCAACGACACTAACGACAACACCCCCGTCTCCCTCCTCCCTTCCCCCCGACCTGTGATTGGCTGGAATAGTGTTATGAGTTTCGATCTGAGCCACTTTCTTTGTTTCCCCGTTTACAGAGCCAGTGTACGAGCGCCACATTTTGTTTCAGTGGACACAATGAAGAAACAGTTAGTGGACCGTGAGGAGGTACTGGCTGACTTTGGCAAAAAGTGTATTTTTGATTGCACCTGAAGCTAATTCCTAGTTTGCATTTGCGGAGCCAATTGTTTCCTTCAGCATCATGGAAGAGTCTCCAGTCCTCGTAACCTAATGCTTTACACAGTTAAAATCATCGGGGCTCATGCCACTTCAACTATGTGACGTGAATGCAGCACGAGGCTGTTTGATGGAAGGATACATACGCTGCTGTGGCCCACTGGTTCCTCGTAGATCTGGGAGATGAATTTTGATTTCTTTCCATTGCTGCTCAATAGAGGCCTGGTGGTGACAGTGAGAAAAAGAGAAATAAACCAAGAGTCTTGATACATATACACATATATATATATATATAGGTAGGATAAAGGTATAGCTTTCTTGGTAGCTATAAAAGGAACTAAAGTATCTGAAAGGTTACAGAAAGGATGTAAAAAGATCAAAACTGAAGCTACCTCTTGCGTTTCAAGTTCAGCACGTGATTATTCTGGACCAGTGTGAGGATGAACTGCACCAGCTAAACATGAAAGAAAAGAAAGAAAAACAGGAGCGTCTGAACATCATGCCGGGCATCAAATCATACATTCTGTAACAATTTCCAGGGATTATGATTCTTCGTGATGTACCTCTTTTATAGCATGCTGCTGCTGCGCATGCTTCCCCCTGAGATCAGACATCTCCCTCCACAGGGACTCGTTCTCACTGAACAAACGGTGACAAAAAAACATCAACAATAGAGACGCTCAGTATTATTACACCATGGTACGTATGTGCAATAATACAAGGTAGTGCATATAACAGCAAGTTTATTTACCGTTTCAAAGTGGCAAGCCTGGCGTCCATGTTTTCCTGTTTGTCGTGCACAATTTGAACACTAGACAGAATTTTGGACAGATCCTCTTGCCTGAGTTTGCTGTCTTCTTGTCTGGTATTGGACACCTAATCGGAGATGGGATGTTTGGACACAGATTGTAAGTTTGTAAATCCTACATGACGCAGTTTGCTTTGTCCTCACCTTATTCTCAGCATGAACCACTCTACGAGATGCATTCAACTGAGTTTTGCATATATCAATTAATTCTTTGCATCGAAACAGAGTACCTTGGCATTTCCTAACATCTGAAAGCATCAATAAGACTACGGAGGGGAATGTGAGGCAAGTTCTGCGAACGATAATTCCAGTGTCAGTGCACGTAAAAGTCAGAATTAAAGCTGTAGATTAAAATTTCCGACTTCAGGATGGCAATGTTGTGCTTTGCAGTTTTCCTGGAACAAGCAAGTATTTTTAAAGAGGCTGGTCACTGAAAAACTGTTTATATCTGCCATGACATAAGAAATAACAAGAACTAACTTGTTTTGAGGATGTTCCAATTACTTTTTATTATAGTTATAAATGTAGAAAAAGTACCATGGCTGTTCAGGGGCAAATCTCTGTGTTGTAAGAGGAATAAAAACACTTGTTATTGGAACATAATCAACTGTAAGAACTAACACTACTTTACTTTATTCCTAGGGTTAGTAATTAGTGAGAACTGATCAAATCTGCATAGTTCTGCACATTCTCAGCATTTCATATAAACTTCTTGCTCTCTGCCAGTCACCTCAGGTTTTATCGGGACTAATAATGCAACTAGAACTAAACTGGCTGCTAATCAGGAGCCGAATATAATCCACTTTCATACATTAGACAGGCGGAATTAATATCAAGTGTCACCGGAGACAGTTTGCAAATGAAAATTCACTCTCTTAAAATCTCCATGAATTACTCAACTCTAATACCCCTAACCAACCTTTCTCTTTATGTTCTCCAGTAATTCGTCTCGGCCTTTGCGAAAGTAAGGATGCTGGAATTCGACCGGTCCGTCCCGCTCATGCTTCACTATGCCGGTGTCAACGTGCATCACCTTGCGAAAGCCGTCTGTCAAAAGAAATCAAGCTCAACTCTTTATTTTGCCTGATTTACAGACAACACAAACGGATGACGTAATTATTATTACACTCTAAGAGAATTCCCTTACACATGTTCAGCTGCCGGACAAAACTGGCCATGTTATTGTGCTTAAAAAACTTTGGCAGGATCTCTTTCGCGAACCGTTGCTCATCCAGCACAAGGAAACTGTTGCCCTCCTGCAAGAAAGGAAGATCACGTCTATTAGCAGCAAATCAAACAGACGCACCCTGGTCAGCGCTTACCGTTTCACCCGAATGACATTTAACAAACAGACACTTGCTTAATGCCTACAGATTTCATCAGTATGCCCTCATGCATGCTTTGACTCATTATTAGGAAAATAATCATGCCACCACTATACTGAGATTCGTTCAGGTGTGTGCTTACAGCGGGCTGAAATTACGCGACACAGTGTACGGAATCTACAGTTTTATGATGAAGATCTGAAGATCATAGACCCGAGATGAAAAATGACTTCTTTTGCTTATGTGCAGATTTGCATAAATAAAAACATTCTTCAAAGTGAGCTTGATGATGCTATTCCGTCCGATAACACGTCCTTTTTTGTTTTTTTGTTTACATTCCATCATTATAGTATTTGCAGCTGTAGGTTTTTGGATCATCCTATGCCGTCCTCCTATTGGTGGGTTTTTGTCAAACGTTGTAACAGCGCTCCCACTCCGAGGCATTAATACAAATACCTCAAGCTGCCCAAACTTTGCCGTCTGCTGCCTTTATGTGCAGCGGCACTAAACCACCTGCTTGTGAACATGTTGCAGTACAGGCTCTAACACGACTCATTTCAACTCTTGGCCTTATGACATGCATTTTGTGTCTGCATCAGAATTAGCTTCCATGCAAAAGATTAAGAACGATGGTTCCCAGAATCCTCTGTGCCAAGTAGTGAGTTGCCATTTTCATTGCCATCAATATTCCAAAAACAATCTGCAACATTTCGGTGACATATGAGCTTAAATTACAATGAGAAATTGAAGATATTTTGTCAAAGTATCTATATTTTAAATTCTTTCAACTCATCCGTTCTATTTCTGTACGGTTATTCTGTACATAATGGACTTGAACTGGCCTTGGCATTCTCACGGGAGGCCGAGAAGGAAAGGAAAGATAAGGCGGATTTTGCTTAAAACGTCCACATATGACATGTTCATGAAGAAAAACTTCAGGACGGGTTTCAAAGAGATCACGAACAGTGAATTTGCAGAGGGTTTGCGTCACAGAGAGGTCGCACGTAGTGGTCACAAAACAAAACAAAGAAATGGAGTCTGGAAAGGGTGAAGTGGCATCTTTAACCTTTCACGACAGGAAAAAAATTAAAAATAAAATACAATTCAGGGTACAAAGTGAACAAGCAGTAATGTGTAATTAAGGTCATGTTACTCATTAATAAAATGAGAAAAATGAGCAGGAAGTTACATTACTGAGAAATCTCAGTATTGCTCTTGGCTGTTATCAAGATAATCATAACTATCTATAAATTATTAATATTTAGTTAGGATTGATTGTATTTCTGGGTGCATTCACAACCGTCTGAGTGAGGCTGTCTCAACTCTAAACTAATACTGAATAACTACTTTGTTAAGTGTCTTCATGTACCAGGTTCTGTTATGCAAATGAGCTAATGAATATGTAAATTCGTTTATTGCGTTAAGAGTTTCTTAGCTAGGTAAATTACCACGTAATTAATTTTCCTTTGTAATGCAAAAACTATGACTTGGTAAAACCATAACAGAGCAAAAATGAATTCAGTAAATTAAAAAAATTAAAAAATAACAACAAGACGACACATTAGGGCACTTTTTTTTCTGAGCATACCGTTAGCTAGGCCTGTGTTAGCTAGCGCAATACAAACAAACATTACGTAGACAACCGTTACTAAGTAAAAACAGTAAACAGGAAGAAAAAACAACTTGCGGCATGCAACAGATTACTAATCCGTAGATAACTGATGTTAGTGAATAAATATGTCGTTTTGCTTAGCAGGCAGCTAACAATGCTACAGCTAACGGTTAAGTTGCTCTCTTCAAAGCACTTTTTCTTCTTCTAACCTGACTCCAGCAAATGAATTCATTAGTGTCAGAATCTTCCACCAGAGTCCACAGCTTGGTGAGAAACGCAGGAACATTAGAGCTGTGTTTCATTTTTTTGTTTGTTTGTTTGTTTTTGTTTTTTTGCCTGAACCGAAAAGAAAGTACCGTGTTTTGTTAGCAAGCTAGCTTTTTTTTAAAGGACAAAAACACTAGCAGCAGTGAAAATAACGACGCACACGTTGCACCCCTTCCGGATCACAGTTGAACGCGATGTGATTGGTTATTCGCGGATTGACGTCAGCGACGCGTGACTCTCACACGTGTAGGTTGTGCAACTGCTCTTGACTGATTGAGCACCTTTCAACAAAGCTATTTATATAATTAATGCCATTAAACATGATTTTTAATTAAACCAAGTCTTCTCTGTCATTCTGTTGTGAATTGTATAATGTTTACAACCATACTGTTTGTG
Organism: Notoglanidium macrostoma; assembly: GCA_030068235.1. NCBI lineage: Eukaryota > Metazoa > Chordata > Actinopteri > Siluriformes > Auchenoglanididae > Notoglanidium > Notoglanidium macrostoma. Next base: position 12,273,216 of record JAQQZR010000020.1, on the reverse strand, counting down.
AAATGTTGCCTTTTTTTCCAATATATACTTCTGAAAACTACAGACTACTGCTGAAATACCTTTCTCTTTTCCATCTATGACAATCGAAGGGGTAGTTCTAGTGTTTTAGTGGAAATAGGAGAAAACCATCCTTAAAGATTTCATTTACATTCCACTGAAAGACATCGTGCCTACCTGCACATTTATAGCCTCATCTACTTTTGGAGAAGCAAATTTTAAACAGTGATAACATTACAATAGGGGTATCAGCATCCATATCAGTCTCACATCAGCCAAATAATCATTTCTTCTGGACTGGTCTCTATCGGTGGGGAAACAATTGCTGAGTCATTCACTCACTCATGGTGGCTAAATTTCTTGTTATTAATCTCTTTTTATTAGATCATGTAGTCATAAAACTTTGTCCACTGTCATCTGTACAGAACGTATAAGTGCACTGTTGTGTTTTGTTGATGATGTAAATGGATCAGGAGCATCACTGACATTTTGACAGCCATTACCTGATTACATACTTAATTATGTCCACTCACTACAGCTCATAGGTTTTGCTTGTTGTTTTTTTCAGTTGTGCTTAACAGAATCACCTGCCCAGCAAGATAAGCCAAGGCCCAGAGCTAGCCTTCAGAGACTCCTGCATGAAGGTTGTATGCTTAAGATTAGCACCCCCTCTTTGCAGAGAGTGATGGAGCTGGAAGCGAGTGACACCGCATACACGTTTATGTACGTGGATGAAAACGGATTCAACCTGAACAAAGTCAGGTGACGTGGCAGAAGCATAATGGGCCATTGAACCACAGTGGATGTGCAAGGTCATCATGGTGGTAACAACCATGTGTGCTACAATATCAAAGGATGGTGTAATCTACCACGTTCCCACCATCGGACCCCATAACACGGCTCGTCTGCTTGATTTCTTATAAGTGCTTTACATTGCTCTCATTCCCGAGAATGAAAGGGGAGTGGTGAGACCTGATATGCCACAACATGTACTTATTTGGGGCAATGTCAGTTTTCACCACTCCAATCTTGTCAGGAAGTGGTTTATTGCCCGCCCACCAACGCATATCAAGGGAGTTCTTGTCACCCTATTCACCGTTCCTCAACCCAATAGAGGGGTTCTTCTCAGCATGGAGAGAATACCCGACAACCAGATGTTTCTATTAGGGGCAATGGATGCTACTAGCAAAGACATAACCGTGGAAGCACACCGAGGGTCGATGCAGCGTTCAAGAAAGTTCTTCCCCCTCTGCTTTGGAAGACAAGACATTAGATGTGATGTTGAAGAGTTGTGGCCAAACAGAGAGAGAGATGCTGAGAAGGCTTGAAATTATAGTTGTATTGTATTTACAATGCAGGACATCACGCTGTGTTTTGTAATGGTTTTTTCCTATTGTAAAAAAACTGATTTTGTTTCATGCCATCATTTGGAGGTTATACTTGAATGTATACTGGCGTTTTGTTGTATATATCTGTGTATATGACACAGTAACAACAAAATAAATGGTGTGCCTGGTTTTGGTTTAAGTACATAGCATTTTGGAGGGATTTACCTATGCACTGATCAAGTGTGCTTTCTTTATGAGGAAAATATTTTACTGATGGCTTATTTTGTGTGTTTTTGTACACGCTGTCAATGTTGGGGCATTTCTGGTTCTTTTGCACTTGTGATAAAGTGTTGTGATTACTGCCTTTACAGACTTGGGAAATGCACTTACAGTTTTGAGACAGACATTAACATTTAGGAAACTGCATCTTAGCAATCGAGACAAACTGTAATGACCTTTGTAGGGGGTAGGGTGGCTCAGTGGTTAATATGCAGGGTTGTTGATCAGAAGGTTGGGGATTCAAGCCACTATTGTTACCTTCGCCAAGGCCTTTAACTGTACTCTATCCGTACTGACCCTACATAGAGGTGGAAAAAAGGTGTAGATAACCAGCCATTTTACTTACCTTTCTAAGGGAAAGAAGTTAAAGGGGACATCTCACTTTTTCAGTACTTGTGCACATACATTTTCGTATCCAGAGTGCCTACCAAACCACACACTCTGAAATACAACAACCCAGTCAATTTCTTTTGGGCTGCCTCTTTCAGAAAACATCTTCAACAAACTGTTCATACTTGACTCCCTTTGCCATGTCACAAAGGGAGCTCATTAGAATTACACTGCCCCTCAATTGAGTGTCTTCACCCATGACTTGAGAAGTAGGGGTAAGTCATGAATATTCATGAGGAAAGGGCTACCTGATTGGCTGGTGAAAGAGGGGGCTTGGTGAGCAGTGGCTCATTATCGTTTAAAGGAACAGGCTATCAAACTGGCTGTTCTGAACAGGACTGCTTGACAGGATGAGAAGGGAGCTGAGGTGCTTAATATTTTGTCAAAAGCATGTCACAGACATTTCATTAAGACCTCTGGGAAGTGTGTCAACATGTGGAAAAGTCATGCTTAAACTAATCATAAAACTATCTGTATAACTGTGTATAGCTTTTTGTTAACAGCTATGGGTCTGCAACTTACTCCCTTGTTTTAGAGAGGCAGAAATGTAGCAGTCAGGTCCTTGCAACAGCTCCACATAGCACAGTGAAAACGCCATTACATAAAATCAACACTAGAGGGCAGTATTGGACAATATACATTCTCAATAAGTAACAGTCTTTACCAGTTCTTAAGAGTAATGCTGCTACTTCTTATCTGCTACTGCTTATCTGTGATCTCTTTACCTTGAAAATAGAGTTTCATTTACCTAAATTGTTACTTTGATAACACAGTTAGTCAGTTACTTTTATTTTAGATGCATAAGAACATAAACTGTAAGACATTTAGACATTTTACATTTATGTCAATTTGGCAGACGCCCTTATCCAGAGTGAGTTACATATATCTCATTTATACAACTGAGCAGTTGAGGGTTAAGGGCCTTGCTCAAGGGCCCATCAGCAATAGCTTGGCAGTGCTGGGATTTGAACTCATGACCTTCCGATCAGTCCAATGTCTTCGACAGCGAGTGAAATTCGTTTCTTCAAATATCCTAGCTTGCTAGAAAGTTGGGGTCAGAGCGCAAAATCAGGCATAATACAACTTCCCTTGGAGCAGAGATGGTTAAGGGCCTTGTTCAAGGGCCTACAGTGGTAGCTTGGCAGTGCTAGGGCTTGAACCCCTAATCTTCCAATCAAGTTAACCACTGAACCACCACATGCTCATGCAGATGACCATGCATGTTTGTTTCCTACCCAGAGTTGCCATGTACTTTTTTCTTTATATTTTTACACCACCTAGATAACTTTAAGAACCAGAGAAATTTCTGTGGAAATCCTAAAGTTTAGTCCATTGGTTGAATACAGTGCCTTTATTTTACTTTACCTTATATCATTCTTTCATGCATCCCAAGTAAGCGCTTTATCCTGGTCAGGATTGCAGTGGATCAGATGCTAGATCAGTAGGTGGGAATACACCCTGGATGGCACACCACTCCTTTTCTCATCAACATAAACACATTCACAGGTAAAGTGCAATTTAAACTAACTTATTCACCTACTGGTATGTTTTTAGGAGGTGGAAGGAATCTGGAGAACCCATGGAGAAATCTCCATGTAAATGTGGGGAGACCATAGGGATCGAACCATGGACCCTGGAGGCGTGAAGCAGCAATGCTACCTGCTCTGCCTGCTTTACTTTGAACAGCGAGTGAATTTTTTGCATGTAATCCTTTGGGAAGTGGGTGCAGTTAAAAAAGCTCTGCTTCCTGAGATTTTGCTGCCTGAGCTTTGCTCCCGTCCAATCAGGTTGGAAGTTGGGGGCCAAGCAAGAAAAATAAACATGGAGGACAAAGTGCTAGTGTAAAGACTGTTATGACATCAAAATTTAAATGGGAAATATTTCATTGCTAATATTATAACTTTGCAATGTTAGTAAAAATGATTTTTTTGCGATAACTGTGGTGGCATACAGTCAGGTCACACATGCGGCTCCTCTTCTCTTGATTTTCTGCCATAACAAGCTGAAGTTAAACAACCTCATCATCAGCAGTTTTTTTTATTGTTATTATTTTTAAAAATCTGTATTACTGACAAGAATACATCTAATTTAGTTAACAAAGTTAGCTAGTTAGCTGATATTAGCTTGGATTGGTTGTTACGGTTAGAATGCTCGTGTTGCACGAGCCAATTTTTCATGTGAGCACAAAGGCTCTCTGAACAACACTTTTTTTTTTTTTTTAGAAAAAAAAAAAAAAAAACCCAGCAAGTGTGAAAGCATCCTTAATCATCAAGGCCTTCATGAACTGCCTTTGCTGTGTCAGAAGAAAGAAACACACAAGTCTTTGTAGGCTCTCTCAGGAGTTTGACACCCTGGTCCTAAAACAACCCTCTCTTAAAAAAAAGAAAAGAAAGATAAAAACAGGAAGATTTTGTTCTGCCTACCTCTTCCCAGAAAGAGGTATCCACATGTCCACAGAGAACGCACTATTTACCTAATTGAATAAAGCTTAACTCAATTTAACAAAGCTTAAAGAAGAGAACTGACAGACCATTAGCAACTACGTACAGTTTAAACGTGTGTGAGGAACACAAGGTTGACAAGTGCACAGTTAATCAGGACAGACGGTAATATTACATCAAAAGATGTCACTGAGACCTTTTTAAATGGCTGTAATTAGGACGTCTCAGGCAGAGAGATTATGGACATGAGGCTTATAGTGAATCAGGATGGGAGAGTGGACTTTCCAGGTGAAAAGAAAGATACTATTTTTCACTTGACTTTTTTTCAACTATTCCCCAAGACAGTGGATGAGAAAATATTTGGCGTCTAACAATTAACTGAAAGGCCCTTTGTTGCAGAAAAGTGCAAGGGGTACCGTAAAGCATGTGAAGATGTGAAGCACCACATAGACCTGCATTTCTATCTGAATAAATGAATCTCTTATTGATTCACTGACATTTGACTCACTCACTCACTCATTTACTCTAATTTACTCGATGAATCACTCACTCAGTCACTTGCAGATACACTCATCCACTCACGCTTTCTCTTCAATTTACTCAGTGACTCATTCACTGACTGAATCACTGACATTCTGATTCACTCACTCACTCACTCACTCTAATTTACTCACTGACTTGCTCAATCACTGACTTGCTGATTCACTCTCTCACAATTCCCCTCACTCTTTCACTCATTTACTCATTGAGACTCACTCAGTAAAACACTTATTGACTCTGACTTTCTGATTCACTCATTACATCATTCAATCATCCACTCATTCCTTTACTCAGTGAGCCACCCATGTACTGACTGACAGCGTCCCTGACTTGCTGACTCACTCACTGAATCACTGATTTTCTGATTCACTCACTCATCCATTCACTTATTTATTCCCAATTACCCGATCACTCACTGAATCACTCAACTTGACTCGGGTTCAAAATGCAGTTTCAAGTTCAGTCCGCTTACCAAACCTTTTCCACGCATAACAAAATACCGTTAATACAAAACAGCATGCTGGACATGTACACTTGATGCCTGACCTATGATCGAATTCCTTTTGACATCATGAACATAAACAACATCACAATAAGTCTTGCCGTTTTGGAATTCTGGTCACCACGGCAATCATTCCTAAGCAGTTATCTACACAACGGTGGTCATAAATGATGGAACACTTACTGACTGTCACAAAGCACTGATACTGGAGACTCCTTCCATAAATGTTTAACAAACCTAGAAAAACGTAATCATATCAACATTTTACCAATTAAATTTTTTCTTAATTAAAACAAAAAAGCACAACGTTACGTCATTACTAAACAACAGCCGTGTATAAGTCGCTGTGAATTAGCTGCAGGGATGCTGTAGATACGATCATGTTAATGATGATGATTAAAACAGGCATGCTAAAATAAACCTGTGATTTAAATCACAGCCGACACTCTGCGATAGCTGCTGTTATAGACAACGAACCTGACCAATCAGAATGGAGAATCCAACAGCACTGTGCTATAAAACAGTAAATGAGAGGTAACATTTAGTGGTTTTAAAGCAGGGGTCATCAGGTTCAAGGGTCCGGTACTGTTCACTAATATTACACACATTATAAATCAAACCTGCTGATTTACTAGTGATTTGAATCTTTGAGAGGGAAACTCACTAAACTATGCTGCCCATCTGGCACCGGAAATGCTGACTCCTGCTTTAAACACTTCAAACCCCAGATTCCTCTCACTGCTGCTGTAAACAATTCTTGGTTACTTTTTCTAAATTGGTACCATTTCCATCAAAGAAATATGCGAATATATTTGTTTGCTTATCAGTTAGTGAACTGCAGATGTTAAACAGCAATGTGATTCTTTTTTTTTTTTTTTTTTTTATAGATTTCTTTTAGTAGTGTTTTAGACTCACTTCTCACAGCTCAGTGTGGTTCGGTGGTCAGAAAAAATGTTTCCCTGCACGCAAACAGAACACGGACCAGTCACTAATATGTGTAAAATAAGTTGCACTGTAGACTGATCTTCGTATCTTTGCAGCAATAAAGCTTTTATTGAAACATTCTTTAATAATACCCGCTTCTTGAAAAAGCCCCAGTCTGTTTAGGTATTGGGTTCAGAGCTGCATACTCACTTTCTGACTCACTAGCAACAACAACAAAAAAAAAGACAGAAAGAAAAAAAAGGCTGGAATGAATCGATATTTTCCATTGGATGGAGAACTTGGACACTCGTTTTATTGTTGTTGTTCTCTTTCATTATTTGATTAATCTTAAAAGTCTAAGACCAAGACTGAATTTATATATAAATGTATGTGTATGTGTGTATATATATATATATATATATATATGTGTGTGTGTGTGTGTGTACTTATATATTACACATATATAAGTACACATATGTATATAAATATATTACTACTACTACTAATAATAATAATAATAATAATAATTATTATTATTATTATAAATTTATTGAGTTATAAATGTATTAATCTTATTATCCTAATCTCAAGAATTTAATTACAAATAAAAATTAAATTAATCTTTTTATTTATTTTCAAACTTAATGATCAGGCACATTTAGATAAGGAACGCTGGTCGTGTATTCAGCCAAGAAGGTCAGCCAAACCACAGTGCTGCTGACTTCTCAATTCTGATTGGTCAGAAGCTTCTAGATTGTATTAACATGAAAAAATGTGTTTGTTTGTCTTTATAAATTAAGGAGGAAGAAGAACAAGAAAGAGTAATGAATGTTTAAAGCTCTTATAAAATTACCGTTAACAGGAACTAACTTGTCTCATGGGTGTTCCACAATAAATAGGTAAAGGAATGGCATTACATTACAATAATAAATGAAAAATTGTAATCATTGGCAAATTGCTGTGGTACAAGAGGAATCAAACACTTTGGAACACGAAGTAATCAACTTACAGAGTGCTAACTGTAACTCGGATTATTAGCATCACACCACCCCATCCTTGATTACTTTCTTATAACAGCAAACCCCCAAGTGTTTTATTCTTTACTCAGAGAAATAAATTTTTTTATCAATCTTATGTTAGGTCCTGGGTTCGATCCCCGGGTCACCCAGGGTGCCTTTCTGTGTGGAGTTTGCATGTTCTCCCCGTGCATGCGT
>JAQQZR010000020.1:12227174-12243713 GCA_030068235.1 Notoglanidium macrostoma | reverse complement strand
CCTGTGGTGGACTGGCGACCTGCCCAGGGTGTACCCCGCCTCTCACCCCAAGATGCTGGGATTGGCTCCAGCTTCCGGATAAAGCGGTATAGATGATGGATGGATGTTCAAATGATATGCCACCTGTATATTTTATAAGGGCAAATAAAAAAAACATGACTGCCATGACTTCCACTGAAATCTATTAACAATTTGGCAAGTTTACCATTGGTTCGTCATAACACAAACCTGAACAATATAATCATCAATGGACTCTCTGGTGGTTGCAAGAACTGTCAATTGGGGTGGAAATCATATCATAAAAATTAAAAGTGACTTCATCTGTTACAGACGATGGTGTAGAGACGTACATTTGAATTTATGTATTTCAACAGTAATCACTGTTGTTGGGGATTGTTGGCTAATATAATGCACAATCCATTAAAAATGAACTGATACTGACGTAACTTAAAATATATATACACAGATTGAGCATAGTATTGATGGAGTGAGACTGAACACTTTTGATTGAACAACTTTGGTAATGGATGTATTTTTTTCCAAATTGTGTGGCGATCAGGTTAACTGATTTAGTACCATTCTGAGTCAAGCAAAAACTGCAAAGCTAGGCCTGCTTGTGTAGTAGTACTTGGATGATCACTATTTGCTACTGTATTTATTACAGTTTACTGTAATTCAACTCTTTGAATTAACATATTGACGGACATCACAGTTACTTCAGTTGCACCACAGCAGAATGATCCATTTTACTTTTAAACATGTTTATCAATATTAATAGTGAAGAAAAATGTAATGCATTGTATTTGATCTTAAAAGGACAATACAATAAAAGAGCTGATAATTAGTTAAAGAAAACTCTGCATCAGTTAAAAGAGTGCTTTTTTCGTTTACCGAGTCTCATGATGATTACTTCGGTAACGTGAAAGTAGCAAAAGTAATTACCCCTTTGCTGCTCCTTTCTTTTCTTACCACTTTCTAATTCTAGTGAAAAATCCATGAATGCTTTCTTGCGCTTGAAAACTAAATAATCAAAATGCACCCCGCAATAAATGTAACGTCTCCTGCATTCTAAAATGATCGCAGTTCATTCTGAAACTTCAAACCATAGATACTGCACCAAAAACTGGCCTGGAATCTATTGGCAATAGTGTAAGCTCATGTACAATTAAAACAAATTGCTTCCAGAGATTTTCACATCCAATGCCAATATTAGTCATTCACAGATTCTAGTTTACTCTGAAGCTTCAAGAGCAAGTGATGGATATGGATGTGCCATAGTGGTCATCTGGACAGGCCAGTATTTTCCACTGGTTGCCTCTCAAACATTAAATTCCTCTCAGGTGAAGAATTTCATTATGAATAGAAAATGCAGACATGTGTCTTCTACAATGTGATACCTACAGAGTTTTTTTCTGTCTGATTGGGGATATCGTTGTGATGGTATTGGGCCACAAACGCAGCGAACTCCATGCCCTGCAAGGCAGTGGAAAACATAAGGTATTTATTAGTATGGATTCCAGATGATTAGCAGGAACAGTGCTAGAGAGGAAGGCTTAGGAGAAGGAGGAGAGGATGGGCATCAATCTGCACTCTCTTTGAGACCTGCTTTCTCTTCTCCCCAAGGGCTTGTGCAGCAGGTGGTTCACATTTTATCCAGCATACAATCGAATAATAATGCTAGCAGAAATTCAGTATGAAATGGAAAAATTCATCCTGGCAACTCAAAACAAAATTGCCAAAGCAACCAAAATGATTCCACCCTTGACTGAATTTCATAACACTGAGCACATCAAGTGAGCGTTGGAATGAAAGGGCTTGTGGGTTATAAATCCCGATGCTCTAGCTCACCAGTGCTGCAGTGGAATGTGGCTCTGTTTGTAGAGATGAAGGTGAACTCAATGAAGGTGCTCTCTGAATTTCTTTAAAAGGCCTCTTGAGCCTTCTGAGCACAAAGTACATCGCGCACACAGTGAGGATTAAATGTCGAAATTGTGCACATCGGTATTCAGACCTTAGGCGTAATTCCTGAACACAATTCAGAAATTACACAAACAAAGCGGAGATGTGTTTCAGTTTCTGACCTTGGACGCTGTTTTTTCTTGCGCTTGCATTTTGGAGCAGTATTAAGCCCAATACCACTGTCTGATCTAACCACAATATGTCATGCTGAAATCCATGTTATGGAATGCCATTTGAAGCCAATATTAAAAACGCAAATATGACAGTTTTAATAAAACTGTGAAGTATTTATTATTTTTTTTACATGGAGGAAAAAAAAAACCCCAGCTTATCTTAAGGACAGAATTATTTATAAAAATTATACATTATCTTCAATTGAACTGTAAGTCTGGCAGATAAGAACTTCCTCATTTTCTTTACGATATTTTTTATTTTTTATTTTTTACTTTTTACATTTGTTTTTAACAGTGTTTTGAGTGTGAATTTTTTATCCCTGAATTAAATACATCATCTCCGATATGTCTGCTCAAACCTCCGGCAGCCTCAGAGAATTCGTGTAACTTTCCTAGTATGGATATTGCTATTACTTCATTCATTTTTTTTCAACTCTAAATGACTCTCCTTGTAGCACCCAAAAGGTCCTAATTTGCTCAAATCCCTGGTAGAGTTTTATGGTAATGTGCTCCCTGTAATCACTCTGATAATTTGAATGAGAAAAAAAAAAAAACCTAAGAATAACCCAGCTTTGTTTCTCAGCCACATGCAAAAGTTTTTATTTTTATTTATTTTTTTGCCATGAAAATATAAACTGTTCACTTTCCAAATGTGGTATTTTTGGCCTTAAATGAAACAGGTAAGGGTCCAATAAAAGTATCCAATGTTCTCTTGTAAAATTGCGAATAGCTCAGTAATTAATCAATTTTATTACATCAACTGCATTTTATAGCTCAGTGTTGTCCTGTATTTGCAGATACTGGAAACGTCTGTGATTGAGCCAGAATGCCCTACCGGTTGCTTCAAAGCGATGCCTTGATACAGAGCTGCAAATATTCAACAATAGATTAACATTGTTAATGAGGCTATTAAAGCTGCATGCATCCTGGGAATGAAAACAGTGAAATGGCACTGTGGGGTTTGTATCAATCCATGTTGAAATAAAAACCTTCTGGATGGTTAAGTCAAAATAATCTCATTCGTAAAGCACATGGATGATTTCACTGGATAATTTCATCATATTTTTATAGTGCACCAACATGGCTGTGGTGATTATGTTGGCACCTTTCATATTTTGAAAAATGGGTAAACTTTTTTTTTTTTTTCTATAAATAACATCAGGCTTGATGCTAATTTACTTGACACTGCTGTTTGTATTGCCTATTTCTTTTTTTTTCTTTTTTTAATGTTTTTAACAAATTTCTGGCATCATTTCCTCATTAACCATGAGGTGAAGTAAAGGCCAAAACTGTTGCATCTTTTATCATCCTTTCAAACTATGAATCATACCTCATTGTCAAGCAAGCCAAGCATTTGATTTGTCTATTTAAGAATTTTAGCTTTTCTTAGCACCTGGTGAAAGTAATTACCTTACAAAAGATCATGCATTAACTTTAATCATCCACAGCTGCTGGTTGGCTTTCTGGCACATGTATGGTAATTGTATACGCAATAAAAAGACCTATATACAGGACATGTATTGAAATAAAGTAAATGAAGTTTGCCTGTGCATGTAAATGGAAAATGAAACTAAATGGGGACTGTAAAGACTGTGGAGGCCTATTTATTAACTATTTATTCTGTAGGTTATTAGTCTCTAAAATAACAAGCTAGTCATTTAACCGCAGCCAAAAATAGCGTTCAATCCTGTCAGCTTGCAAGACAGAGACTCTTAAGCAGCGTCTTTGCTAACATTTTCTCTCTTATCAAAAGCCTAGCTAACAAAACAATTTAGCAATAACCAAACTGCTCTTAGCAGGAAGCGATGTGGCCTCACAGCTCCAGGTCCTCCTGAGCTCGGGTTACTGTCTGTGCTGAGTTTCACATGTTCTCCCTGTGACCATTTGGATTTCCTCCGGGTTCTCCGGTTTCCTCCGACCTCCCAAAAGCATGCCATTAGGATGCTGGGTTGGCTGCTTTAGGTGTGAATGAGCATGCAAGTGTGTTCCAAGGACAGGGAAAGGGGAAAGGCTTTGGATCCACCACAACCAAGAGTCTGGACCTGCATAGCTTATAGCATTTATGGCACTTGGCATTTAATGTGAATAGTAGCGGTTAGGCTCAGCCTGGCATCGCTGGCTTTTAATACTGTGCCACAGCACATGAAGAATGAACATAACAAACGGAGCTGTTTACCCGCCAGCCCATGTTTGTTCCTCTTTTCTGGGTAATAAATACTTTTGGCTGTATATTTAACCTCATAAGGCTGCTTTCACACTTGCCGCCACTTGTCTGAACCACCAATGCAGGTTTTACATGTAATTCTCTGGGAAGCGGCTGCAAGGTGGGTGGAAGGCGGACGTTTTAAAAGGACTGACTCTGGTATTTTTTGCAGTTGAAGAAGGTTCAGCTTTCTATAAAAGCAGTAAGTAGCATCAAGCACTTATTTACTTCCTGACCAATCAGGTTGGGGAGCAAACGAGAAAAACAAACATGGAGGACAAAATGGTGATGAATATGAGTCATGTTAGAGAGTGATACATTGCATCATCGTCAATATTCCAGGATTACAATATAGCTATAAATAACACTGTGGCTATTTTGTTTTACCATTTTGTTAAACGTTGATCAGTACATTACGCAACGTTCTATCTTAACTGTGGCTGCGTACTATCAAGTCGCTCAAATTCTTTAGATTTTCTTCCTCTAAATCTACAGCAAGTCCCTTAAACGTACTTCATCTTATTGAAGTGAAAAGCGTTACTATGGTTACAGTATTCCCAAACATTCTTGCTTCTACTTCTTCAATGTACTTGATTTCTTTCTAATGCTGTGTGTTCTATTCACAATTCCTCTTGTTATTCTTTTTCAAATTATAATATTATGCTCTTGCATCTGACTAAGTATTTTATTTGGACGTCATCTACAGTCTGGTTCCCCACTGAGGTGTAATCATTTTTTAGATAGGCTCTTCAGCATCTTAATAGAAACTGGACAGACCGCATTGACGAACAAGTGGGGTGTTTGGAGACAGCCACGAAATACTATAAAAATCCATGTGGTTACTGGTGTAGGAGGGATATTACAGGCATGCAGCACTTAGCCGCGACATTGCGATAGGCATGCATTAAAGAGTCTGAGTGGTTCAACGTGGCCGAGAGTCAGAGTAAAAGCAGTCCTTGGAGCCTGTGACCTCTGTAACACCAGGCTCCATGCGCTACTCACACCTTAGCCGTAAGCTCAGAGAGGAGGACAGAACAGCACGTCGAGGGTGGCTATCGCACTTAGCTCATTCATAAGGAAAGTGTATATTTCAAAGAACAGACAAAGTAATAAAGAGTGAAGTATCATTTATAAGGTCCGAGCTCAAAGCCCATAGGTCTTTCCGCTACCATAAACATTTAAACAGGGATAACAAGATGGCAAGTAAGGAAAAAACATTTTGGCTCCATTATTCTTTGAAGAAAAAAATGCATTATTGGCAGATTTACAGTCTTTCTGTGAGATTGGTTATTTGGCTCTCTATCTATTTGGCTTAATTTTGCATTAGATTGATCCCACCACATTGTACATTACTGTACGAATGTTTTGTGTTGTGCATCAGTGAACTCGTCTAATCTTTAGTGATAATCTTTTATGTATTTATGCAATAAGATTCAATAATAATATGACCGCTTATGTCATGCTGACCTGGCAACCCTGCACAGAGAACCTGATTTCCTTACAAGGATTTCTTGAGTAAGGAATACGGATGCGTGCTGTAATAGGAAAATAATCAGTGATGGAGCAATCCACAGTGAGGTCTGAGAGCCAAAAGTCTGAGAGCGCTAGTGACGGTGCTTCTGTTTGCCATTCGTTTTTAATTTCACACAAAGGTTTCATTACAAATAATATTTTCAGAAACAACTTGTGAAAAGAAGAATTTAGTGATTCTTATAGTATTTGTAATGTCCCATTTTTTGCTTTAATGACAGTGTGCACTTGAGCTGGCATGGACACTAAAAGTTTGTTTAAAACCTGATGATCCATTGGCATGTCGACTAATCACGTGATTCGATATAAGGACAAGGCCCATGGAAAATCTGAGCCTATTATCAAGGTCAGTATCACAAATTTGCTTAAATTTTAGACCTATAGATTGTGCAATATCTTGAATATTGAAGAGTCTAGATGTTGCACATTTCCTTTTTTTTCTTTTAGGATTTTCAGAATCCTAAATATTTGTGTTTATTTCTAGTTTTAAATAAAAAAAAAAATCCCTGATTTCCACTATGGTCTCAGATTTTGGACCCCAGTGTATACTTTTACTGTGTAGACATACTTGTTGTGCACTCATTCTCATATGTCTTGATTTATTATGAATGTTTAAGGACCTTGATAATGAAGCTGTATGGATAGAAGGATTAGAATTCGACTTTTGTTGACAATTTAAAAAAAAATTATTATCATGTTTTAAAGCAAACCTGGCAACCCTGCACTGTTGTAAAGTTTTCTTAGGCTGAGCCAATGGCACACAGCAGTAAGCATTCAAATTTATTGTACTGCTTGAAGGAAACCTGAAAACGTTCTTTTAAAAAGTTTATTTAACCCCACGCTGTGAGTTTATGCATTGGGAATTACGCAACAAGAGTGGCTGGTGATGGTCATGTTATTAGAGACGATGCAGATTATCTGTGACCCTAGAAATAGAGTGAAAGGTTCATTTGAAAAATTGACTGCCCACAGAAGTCCACTGCACATGTGCAGTCAATGTACTAGCCATTTATCAGCAGTTAGTTAGCATGAAATGAGCACTGGACCTTGAGGGATGCGCTGACAAAATATTTTAAATGAGCGCATGGAAAAAGAGGTATCAAGTTCCTGGATTTTGGGTCATTCTGCTCTGGACTGTCGCCTATTTACAATAACTTCAAGCCAAATGGTGAAAGTTTTGGAAGAACAATGACTAAGTGGATTTCAACAAGAATGACTGATTTACTATTTAAAGGCTCAATGTAAAAGTAAATTATGGTAAGATGTGAAAATGATTGGGAATTACCTCTTGTAACAGTCACATGCTGGATTTCCAGAAGTAGCTCAATGTCTGCATGCTTAAATGTTAAACAGTCTCACATGGTTGAGAAGACAAATGGGAGCATGGAGGTCTCTTGACAGTGTGAAGCAGCCGAAATTAGACTTTGGCTTGAATTGCAAGTGAATGAAGCTCAAAGACAGGAAACATTTCCTGTATTTAAAGGCAGCATGGAGCTGTGCTGTGTGTTACAATAACGAAATGACATGGCTTAAAGATTTGACCTGTGATGCATTGTTCTACACACGCCGGTATTTACATTTATTCTTTCGGCAGGAGGTTTTATCCAAAGCCACAGTGAGAGCTTGATATTATTTGAGTTCTCAGCCAAATAGTAGCCCAGACATCTACAGTAAACATTACGTACGCGGACGTCTTCTTCAGGTGCTGTGACCTGTCTCGTCTTTATTATAACGTCCATAGATGAGTACAGCACTATTCTTGTTGCTACTTGATACACGATACACTATTCTTGTTACTCTTGATGCTACATTGCCTTAACCTAAAGGACAATCATGTTCTTTATATATGATTTTATAACAATAGTGCTGTATATATTTCCATAGTAACAGCTAACACAGGTATTTACATTGCAATTTTTTTTTAATGTATGTATATTGTGCAACCCTGTGCTGCCTACGTACATAGAAACTGAATGGTCGTCTGTTGCATGTTAGCCTAAATTGGCTTTGATTCATTAGACAGAAGTCACCAACATCCCTGAAGAACATGATCTGCTTCCTCTGTGTATCGTAAAGCCTGAAATTCAACACTAGGTCACGCAAAGTAACTGTCAGCAGTTGGCAGTCAATATATTGTTTCAGGACAGTTGTGTTATGTTGAGGCTGAGAATTTCAGCATGCTGAAAAGAAAAAAAAGACATTGCTCTAAACTTTCACGTTTTAAGACAGCCTACATATGGTCCAATGTGTCATTTCCTAGATTAACGTCTTGAAGTTTGGCCTAATCCAGTATTCAAAGCAGACAGCGAATGAGTGAGTGAGTGAGTGTGAGTTTGTTGCTCGGAGCAGCTCTTGAATCTAAGCAACGCATCAGCAAGGCAGAAAAGAGCAGGCCATCACAGTTGAGCCAGACATGCTTTGTTTGCTTCTCACATCCAGTTCAATAAATGTCTCCTTCTCACCCAGGAAAAAAAAAAAAAAAAAGACCTTAGTAACTGCTGGAGAGCTAACAGCACACACATTCCCTGTGCATACAAATGACTTCAGCTATTCTTCACCAAGTGCTTCAGAGTTCCTCCATGCTCTAACATCATGATTAATGTCAGAGGAGCTATCTAAACATAAACCCTTTCTGAAGAACTCCGTGATTCTGCTTCCGGTTTTAACGTCTCCCAGACGGCTCTTTCCTTATCGCACATTAGTATCTGTCCACTTTTACATACATCCTTGGCATCACTCACGGAATACTGCATTTGAGTTTCATTAATGGAAAACCCAAAACCAGAACCTTAATGTTTTTTAATGCACATCCATTTCCTCTGAATGTATAGGAAGTTGACATTACTGAGTGGGAAACAGGATAATGTCTTTCTGCTCACTTTTGTCTCCAGTCCAAGCCCCGTGGAGCTTCAGCAACACAATGTGCTCATTTTTTTTTAACATGATCAAGCCTGCTTCTCATTTGACAAGGAATTCTGAGAAATGTTACTGTATATTACTGAGGGTTTTACTAATGCTGTGGATGAAAAAGGATGGAGCCAAAGCACATTAGATATGATCATGAAGTAAAACTGTTAAGGTCAAAGGGATAGCCAGGTTCATTATATTTGCGACGGATTTGTTTGTTGTGATTTTGTCTGGATTTTATAGCAAAATTGTAATATTCATACAGATTACGCTAGGGTTAGTGCTAAACTGAACCTAATACTACATGCACACCGAGGAACACACACAGTAGCTGAGATGATACTGCAAAAAGAAAACGGACTAGCAGATAAATATTTCATCCTAATAAACTAGTAGTATAAGAGAATTCTACATTTTTTTAAAAGGATGTAGTAAAATTTTATTATATTACAAAGTGTTACTGTTTTAATACGCTAGCAGACAATCATGTAAATAATAAATTTATATTAAGAAATAAATGCTTAAAGGTCCGCTCTGTAAGATTCAACCACCTGATTGCGCCTCCCTTTCCAAGCATGTATTAGAGCATACGGTGGCTGTCAGGTGCTCGTACTGTACTTCCAAGTATTTACGTTCACACTCCATTGTTTTTTTGGGCTAAAAAATAAGTACGATCCTACATTTTTTTAAATTTGGCTTCTCAAACTTGTTATCCAGCACCAGCAAACACTGATTCTTCTTCTTTCTTCTTCCTTGTCTTCCTTTCCAGTTCAATAAATGTTCAAAAAACCTGATAAACGGAAGGCGGTCTTTAGAGGTTTGTCCATTATGGGCTACTGTAGCTGCGCAACATGGCGGCTCTGTAGAGGTGGACCCGCTCAATATGTAGCTGAGGGCTCATTCTAAACTTACAAAAACACAACAATTTGTGGTTATTATACACTAATAAAAATATACTTATGAATTCCATTTGGAATATATACTCAATTTACGCTAATAGTACTCTCAAAATCCTACATAGTGGACCTTTAAAGAAAGTAAAATGATAAGGCAATAAGACGACTTGAAATGAATGAACTGATCAGGATCAATTGGTTACTGATGATGAATGAATGAATAGATAAAATATGTAGGCAGAGTTGGAAAAAGTTCATAGTCATTTTATAATAATCTCATAAGTAAGCAATAAGACTCAAGGAGGCATGTTGTTACAATCGCGAACACTTGATTATTTTCCAATTTCAGCTCATCGTGAAGAGTTAACCGCAACTTGCATTTTACAACAATCATTTTTTTATTGAATAATTTTAATTTTAATCTTAACAAATAACTTGATTTGCAGACATCCAACAAGTTTAAATCTTACAATAAACAGCTAAAAAGTATAAGACACATGAGGATGTGCTGTTGTAGAAAAATATTCAACTTCAGGGCACATCACAGCACCCTGTCACTGATTATTTTCCTATAACAACATGCCCTTAAATGTTTTATACCTTATATACCAGTGAACAACAATTTTAGTTAGCTGGGGTTCAAGATTGTATTCTAATATTTCCACTAAACGTTTTTTTTTTTGGCCTCAGCAATTGCAATAGAGATGGCCTCATTCCTCCAGGCTTCTCTTCTCCATGCCACACATCACACCAAGGGCCAAACATCTCTCACCTTCATGCTAGGCATTCTTGGGCTAAGTTTAGAGAATGAGAACTCACGCTTTGCTTTATGGAGATGAGATCAGATGAGATCAGAATCAAACCTTTTTCCTTTTTTTTTTTTTTTTTTTTTTTTTTTTTTTTTTTTTTGTGAGATGAAACAAGACCAACCAAACATTTATTTATTTATTTTTTTTATCACCTGGCATGGCGTTGCACTTACATCACAATAAATATCCTGGCAAAAAATGTGACATCGATGGACTTGGTAACCTCTTCAGTCCTGCTAAATACGCTGCACGCAGTCTGATGCAAAACAGCAGAAAGTCCAGGTCCAGACATTCTTCCTCCAGAACAGATTTTTCAGAGTGTGTTTTCTCTTGCCTCCTAAAAGACGTGGTGATGTCGGAGGTGCTGAAATACTTTGCACTGTCATGTGTTATACAGATGTTGGGCGTAGGAGGCAGCACTCACGGCCTAGTGGAAGAATTAAAGCCTGCAAGGTGGAGGCCGGCGAGAAAAACATTAGAGGAACGGCGCTGATGCCTGTAATGCAAAAAATGATTTGGTTCAGAAACACACCCAGTATGTTATCATTTGCGTTTGTGTATCGATTACAGGCGCGAGACTCTAATTGTTTCAGAAAGCATAGTTTACCGTTTCTCTCACGCACCTTCTGTTCTTTGATTCCTTTCTGGATGTTTTAGTGACGTTTGGAGGCTGTGAGCCACAAAACTCGAAAGCTGCTTTCTGAAATTTTCAGGAAAGTTCAATGTTGTCCTAGATATTTTCAAATTTGAAATTCACGAGTTTCTTGGATAATTCAGTGGACGTTGCCAGGGCAACATGTTAAGTTTGACTACACAGACAGTTGTGTGTTTAGACACCTGCTGTTTGGTGGTTGGGGCGGTGAACGCCTTGCAGGACCAGACCCAGACAGTCTGCCCTCCCCTTCCTCTGTCTTTGCCACACGGGCAACTGGGACAAATCTGCACCGGAGCCCAGATGCACTGCTCTGTGAAGTGTAATTGTACTGTTTATTTTCCTAGCTGTGTTTTCGTACAGAAAAAATATGTAAATGTTTACGCGTGCACGGCCGCTGAGAAGGTAGGCCTGCCCTTCCCAGCTGTTCTCATGCAAGGCTTGCTTTTGCATAGATGATGCGTTTTTACGAAGTCACACCGCGATCTGTTCCTGATGCCTGGAACTGAGCGCAACATCTAGCCCAAGCATTGCACGTTAGGGCTAAATCAGTCCTGCATCACAGCGAGTGGAGGAATTATAGCAATTACACGCTCCTTGAGTAGGCGAGCTGCTTAACGCTGAGGCGAAACAGAGGTTAGAACATCCGTCTGAGTGGAACACACGCAAAACACAGGAGCCACGTCTCCCCTTGTGTTCACACTCGAGGTAGAGACACGCAAGATGGCCTCATTGCTCTCAAACTCCAGACTGAAGCCGCAGCTGTCTGACGAGCTCTGGCTGTCAAAAGAGAGCGTGTTTTCCACTTGTACTGACGGGCTAATTGAACAGTGTGATGTTGACCAGCCACCATGAATGGTTATGGATTGTTTATGGTGGTTTTCTTACGTTTACAGAGCGCTCAATGAAACTCCGGGCTTGGCTGCTCACCAATGTGTACACATTAAGCATCCGTTCATTTAAAACTTGCCGTCTATGAGATAATTATGTTATTTTGGCACTAGTGAATGGAGGAAATCTAACATATTGTGGCTAAATAAACATACCCAGAAGTTTATTGATGGTTTGATAGACCGATGGATTATTTGTTAGGATGGCGGGGGGAAAAAAAACATAATTTGTATCAATGACGTGAATAAAGGGAGAGATTGGCTTGTTGTCGGAAAACTTTTGTCCCATTCTCAGCATATGTTTTCTAATAACTTCAGGCAAAAGAAAAAAATTCCTGTCTTTTTTCTTTTTTTCCCTCTCTCACATTCAAGAGTGCATCTCACGACAGGTTGATCAGATCGTGCATGAATTATAGCAATTACATGCACGCAAATGGAGAGAAAAAAAGAAGACAAGCCAATCATTCCTCATCTATAGATCAAAAAGCGAGTGAAATTTAAAAGAAAAGGACATAAAAGAAGGGCATAATTGTAATCATGAACCAAGCAGAATGTCATCTCTGTCTGAGCATGTGCAAACAGGAAGTGCAGAATGGTGTATTTGTGCTTTATCAGCAAATGCCGTGATGAGTTCCCTTAAACAGTTTGGCTATTATTGACCTATTAGTGGAGAGTCCCATCACTGCAGTAACAGAACTTGGAGCTAGAAGTGCAAACATCTGGTGTGTTGCGTGGCAGTGAACTACAGCGCTGACCTCTCCCTCTTCCTCTCCTGTCGAGTGAAAACAAACACGACTCCCATGTTTTCAGCTGGTGTGACTGAGCCAGTGGTGCCGTGCCTTTGAGGCCTTTAGCGGATCGCGCCATGTGCGTCTGTGACGTCTCTCCATTCCCCAAACTGGCTGTTAGACGGTCAGCGGTGCGCGCTGTTTATTGACTCAGAGCATAGTGAGTGCTTCAGTAAGGAGTGTAATGTGCTGTAGATCTCCACTTGACTGCAAGGCTGCACTACAGTTAGCTAAATATGGATACCAACAGAAACTCTTAGCAAAATAGAGAGCTAATGATGAACATATTTGCCTAAGAATCACAGCGAGTGGATTTTCTAATAATCGGTGCAATGATGCAAAGGCAGCACTGTTTGCAGTTCACTGATCTTTATTGCACATGCTGTAGAATTACAGTAGTGGTCCCATTAAAAGGAACTGCTTGTAGACCAATGTGTGGCAGGATGGGAAAATCTATGGAAAATAACATGGTCAATTTTAAAGAATGTATTTTTTTCTACTACATATAGTTCTGAAAATGATCAGCTTTCCTGAACTGAAATATAGCCACTTTATTAGGAACACCTGTACATCTTGATATTTATGCAATTATCCAATCAAGCAACTATGTGGAAGCAGTGCAATGTATAAAATTAGGCAGACACAGACCTTCAGATAATTGAGGATGGGTTCCCTTTTGAGGCTGGTTCCTCTCAAGGTTTCTTTCTCTTGTCAGCTCAGGGTGTTTTTCCTTGTCACCATCACCACTGGCTTGCTCATTAGGTGTATGTATATATATATAGATAGATAGATAGATAGATAGATATAGATAGATAGATAGATAGATAGATAGATAGATAGATAGATAGATAAATTTATAGATTCATAAGTTTATATTCAGAATTGATATACTTCTGTGAAGCTGCTTTGTGACATGTTGTTAAAAGTGCTACACAAATAAAATTGAATCGAATTGAATTAATGTTCACATAAAAACATCAGATTTGGGAAAACGTGATCTCTGTGACTTTGACTGTGGAATGGTTGGTGCCAGACAGGCATATTTGAACATTTCAGAAACTGCTGGAATTCCTAAATACAAATATTCCCATGACGTTTTGGTAAATCTATTTATCTTTTCTTAAAGTAGAAACATCAAAAACAAAGTGTATTGTTGAGGGAAAAAACAATATTTTGGTCAAAACCTGATTTTCTTTTCTTTTTCCAGAATTCAGCCACAGCCACGTCCAATTGCTTATCTCATCCCGCTACATAAACACTATGTACTTTTTCTGATGGCTTTGGGAGGAAATGTCCCAATTTTATTACACAATTTAATGTTTTGGATTTGATTTGATTTACCCACAGCTGAAAATTTCACATCTTACTTGAGATCCATGTAAAATCCACCATCTTTAATGGCTTCCTGTTCACCATTCAACCCCAACCACAGATTTAGCCACAGAGAATACACAACTCATTGTGTTTTTCTTGTATTTTGTAAGTTTGTCTGACAAATCCTCTACTTCTAATTTCACTCAGAGTGGGGATGCTTGCAGTTCTTACAAGAAACTTGTTGTATATCATGAAGAACAGGAATCACATGAGGTAGCCCTGTACACATGCAGCCTGAATCAGTTACCTATTTTGTGTTAAGCACAATCAAATTTGTAAAAAGTAGTATTTTTCCGCACTCATCACTAATCCTCATTACTAGTCAGCAACCTACAGCCCCAGAGAATGCCTCCTACTTTGATGAAGAAAAGTAATACAAGTACTCAAGCAGGTGTGAAGCTTCACATGTTCTCCTTGTGTTTGCGTGGGTTTCTTCCAGGTTCTCCCGTTTCATTCCACCGCCCAAAAATATTCCAGTAAGTGAATAGGCTTATAGCAACAACATGCTATTCACATGTGACATACAGTATTATATATATAAGAAATCCTATTATCGAATCAAATGCTTCGTAAGTGGATATATTTCTTTGGAATGGGTTCCTAGCTCTTTTGTGATCGTAAAATGAATTTCCATTGGTGCCACCATTTACATTACAGTAGAATTTGGAACGGAATGTATAGGAAAAGTTTTTTTTAACACTTCTCAACCTTGTTCTTCTAGGCAGCCGAATGAGCTGTGTGTAATTCAGAGCAGGATGTAAGACATTAAAGGTGTTACTGGACCTCAGCACATTGTAGTCATCCCACTCCAGTTAGCTCAGTTACTGAAAGATTTGATCTGATGCTGCACACATGCATTGTAATGAGAATATTGGATCCAGATGGAGCCAGCACTTTGCACGGATGTAAAAACTTTCTGAGATGTTGTATTAGGACTGCTTTTTGTCAAATACTTTGGCTTGATTATGAGTTTAAATATTAGCAGGACCAGCTGGTATAATTGGGCTAGCAGGGCTAAGCTCTCTCTCTCTTTCCAAGAGTAAATACATAAAAATTCTGGCATTGTCTTATTTGCTGTAAATAAATGTATTAAAGTGGATTATTTCTGACATTTGTTGAACCAAGAGTAACAGCCCCACCTTTTTTTTTCTTTTTTCTTTTTTTTTTTTTTACAAAAAGTAAAACTATGAATAATGGCATGAAGTTGAGGCTGGGGCTGATTTCATTTAAACCCACACCGTAGCTTCATGCAGCCTATCAGTGAAAGTTGGTGAAATGTCTCTTAGATTGTGTGTGTGTATTGGTGCTAATTTATTTAATGGTCCTCTATGTAGGATTCAACTGAATGCCTCTCCCTTACCTCTCCCTTTCTGTGTATTAGAAGGTAAGGTGCCCGTAGCATACTTCCAAGTACTTACATTCACACCCCCTGGCTTTTTCTGTGCTAAATAATAAGTATGATCCTCTATTTTTTTTCCGGTGCTTCCTTCTGGATCAACACTGGATCTTTAGAGGTTTGTCCATTCTGGGCTACTGTAGCAGTGCAACATGCCGGCTCTGTAGAGATGGACCTGCTCCCTATGTAGATATAAAAGGCCCATTCTAAGCTTACGAACAGACAACAATTTTGTAGCTGTAGGTAATTATACACTAGTGACATCATAGTTATGAATATTATATTCCTTTTCTGCTAATAGATCCTTCAAAATCCTACATACTGGACCTTTAATCCTGGCTTCCTGACACATCAGTAATCATTACCAGTGATTGAAATGGTGAAATATAGTTGCAGGTGTTGTTTTTTTTTTAAATGCCTATGATGAGAAACTGGAAGTAGACTAAGCAATCATTGTTCAATCAAAGGTACATATTACACAAAAGGACAACAACCGAACTGTAAATTTAGTGTGGTTGAACAAAATGTCTCACTAATGGTCAGAACAGCTTCTTACCCCTCCTGCTATTTGGAAGAGGCACAGCATGATTCCAAACTTAAATCACTTGATTTTTAGAATGAATAGCAATCACAAATTGCCTTTCAATGAGTCTGTTGCATAATAGTTTCAGACTCCATGCTATAATTTATTATAGAAATGCAGTTTCTGATCAGAAGAGAATACATTTTTTATTCTATTCAATATTCCATTTGAGCGGCACGGCGGCGCGGTGGTTAGCACTGTCGCCTCACAGAGGCGGTCCTGGGAAGGTCCAAGAAGGTCCTGGGTTCGATCCCCGGGTCACCCAGGGTGCCTTTGTGTGTGGAGTTTGCATGTTCTCCCCTTGCATGTGTGGGTTTCTTCCGGGTGCTCCGGTTTCCTCCCACAGTCCAAAGACATGCAGATTAGGTCAACTGGCTAC
>JAQQZR010000020.1:12212386-12226033 GCA_030068235.1 Notoglanidium macrostoma | reverse complement strand
TATATATAAGCAAAGGTGAGTAGTTACAAAGATGATGATGATTTTATAGATTTTTTAAATGAACCAAAACCAAAAATGAATAGAAATGACTGTTTCAACATTGAATGTATTTGGCAGTATTATATATTTTACAGTATACACATGTTGGCCATTGTTCATCTGGCCATCTTTGGGAGGATTTATGGATTAGAATGCTACATACTTATATATATATAATTATATATATTATACATTATAAGTTACATCTAAAGCCTTATGGGTGGTTTTGATGCTCAACACCAAGAAAACCAATATTATGTTGACCAGCCTTTGCTAATAGATGGGAAAGAAATAGAGATGGTCACTGATTTCATTTTCCTTGGCTTGAAAATTACTGCCGATGGAGACAACAGCCCAGAAATCAAGAGACGATTGCTTCTTGGCAGGATAGTAATGGCAAGCCTGAACAATATTCTGAAGAGCACAGACATCATACTGTCCACAAATGTGCGTAATGTCAAAGCCATGGAGAGTGAATGCAAAAGAATTGCCCCGTTTGAACTTGGAGGTGTTGGAGGAAAACTGCTGAGAGTCCCTTAGATAGAAAGAAGAACAAACAAATCAGTAATTGAGGAAATACAACCAGATTGCTGCTTGGAAGGATTGAGGATAAGAAAGAAATACTTTGGACATATCGTGAGAATATATGAATGACTGAAGATAATAGGGAATGGTGGGGGAAGCTGAAGGCAAGAGGCGAAGAGGAAGACAGAGGCTGAGATAGAAAGACAACATTACTGGAGCAATGAACATGGACCTGAA
Organism: Notoglanidium macrostoma; assembly: GCA_030068235.1. Classification (NCBI taxonomy): domain Eukaryota; kingdom Metazoa; phylum Chordata; class Actinopteri; order Siluriformes; family Auchenoglanididae; genus Notoglanidium; species Notoglanidium macrostoma. Next base: position 12,225,232 of record JAQQZR010000020.1, on the reverse strand, counting down.
GGGGCTCAGAGAGGCAATGCTCAATAGAAGGAACAAGGCATGCAAAGGTCCATGAGATCACGAGGAGTCGGTCTCGACTAAATGACTGAACAACACCAATGTTGCATTTCATATGGTTTATATAAAAGATCACCATATGTTTTAATATAATAATATATTCAGAGTATATTTCCATGAATATGAGATTTCCCTTATAAACCATTAATTAATTTTATTCTCCCATTTAAGGGGTGAGAGATTTGGAAGTGAAAAAGGGAAAACATTCTGAGATTGCGTAAGACCAACCATGCTCCTTAACATGAACATAAAATTTACTCTCCAGCATGTAGAGGAAGGGAATTGATCTGATATCTAATATGAATTTTTTTTATTAGAGAAAATTATTCTAGGAATCTTATACGATCTTATACACTCTGTCCAGGCAAAAAGACATTTTACTTAAAAGACATTTTACTTAATTTCTAAATACTGTGCCATGATTCACTTTAAGCTCCTACTCGATGAAATGTCCCAAACATTACAAAGAAGGCTTTTCCTGTCTTGCTCGTTTCCTGTCATTTTCTTAGCACACTCTATCCCAATCAAATGACATCAGAACTCAGAACTCATTATGAGAGTGTGCCCTTTAGTGGAAGGGACAGGAAAGGAAAGGAGGGGCTGTGGCACATCATTCACAGTGAAAGGAAGACAAGTCCTCCTGCATGAAGACGCCTTACTCATTCGCTCCTCTTCCCGTTTGAGCAACAGGGAAATGAGAGGAAGGGCAACCAGCATGAAAATATTAACAAGATGGCTCTATTGTAGTCCAGTAATGTACACCTGCTCATTTATGCAATAATTTAATTAGCAAATCATAATCAGCAAAAGATACAGCTTCAGTTAATGATCACATTAAAGATTAATTTAATGAAAAAGTGTGATCTCTATGACCTGTGGCATGGTTGTTGATACCACAAGGGCTGTGTTGAGTATTTCAGAATCCGCTGATCTCCTGGGATTTTTATACACAGTCTCTAAAGTTTAGTGTGAAATCCAAAAAAAAAAAAAAACCCTGTGAGGAGAAGGTCAGCAGGCTTGCTGATAAGATTGACCAGATTGGTTCAAGCTACCAGGAAGGGTATATTAACTCATATAATCACTCTTTACAACCGTGGTGAGTAGAAAAGCATCACAGCATGCACAAAACATCAAACTTTAAGATGGATGGGCTACAATAGCAGAAGACCACATCAGGTTCTACTCCTGTAGCAAAGAAAAGGCATCTGAAGCTATTATAGGCACAGACTCATATAAACTGAACAGAAAAAAAAATCACCCCGTCTGTTCCTATCATAGCCTCAGATTTCCTCTTCTTGGCTGACAGGAGTGGAGCATGATGTGGTCATCTGCTGTTGTGGCCCATCCACCTCAAGGTTCGATGTTTTGTGCATTCTGAGATGCTTTTTTGCTCAAGACGTAGTAAAGACTGCCTATTTGAGTCACTATAGACTTTCTGTCAGCTCAGTCTGGTCAGTCTCCTCTGAACTAGTAAAATATTTAATCCCTCAGCTATATAGTTCTGACTAGAAAACAAATCCTTTAAAAACGTTAAGGGCTCATTTTCTTTTATTATAAAATGTTTCCGTTCTGTCTGATTTTCATTTCTTCTCACATCCATCCATCCATCCTTTATCTATACTGCTTATACATCAGGGTCACAGGGAAGCTGGAGTCAATCCCAGCTGACTTCAGGCGAGAGACGGGATACACCCTGGGCCGGTCACCAATTCATCACATAAAATCAATATTGTAAGCCCCGCTAAATCCATTTGTCACACTGCCAGGAAGCAGTAAAAGATAACTTCAATGTTTTACGTCAGTTGAAGCTTTAGAACTTTGTTGGTTTTAAGAAGTTTATCAGATGCACACAGTGGATAATGGCACACAGATCTACTTCCTGAATCGTTATCTCAGTCATTTCACTCCATCCTGTTCATCATGGAGAAAATTGTGTGCACTTGTTTTCACTTGTGATTCACTAAGAAAGAGGACGTGTTCCCTTTAAGCCTGCCCCACAAATGCAGCCTTTGCATATTCCCTTCAAAGGGCATGCTGCGTCTGGAACTCTGGCATGGTTAAACCACTAAGATAACATTAGAGGACCATTAATCCCTTCTTGGTTTTATCCAGCTTTTGGCGAAGCAGCAGAACGTACCAGAAATACCATATTCTCAGAAAACAGGCAAAATAGAACTTCCAAATAGCACATAAAAATGTTCAAATGCCTGGATCTGCCTTTGATATGCACCCCGGTGCAGGTCTGTGGGCAATTAGGAGATCTGCTTTAGAGATTGCAGCATGGCTGCTACAAGCTAGCAAAGGGAACTAATGACAGATACATTTTTTTACTGCCACACAATCAGTGTTTGGTGAAAGAGCCTGGCTAAACAGACGACTGGAAAGGGCGAGTCTGGGAGCAGGTGGCAGTGTGTGCGGATTTCCTGCCATGCTTCAGCCTCTCCGAAAGAGTTTTCCCAAGGGAGGAATGAAAAGCAGAATGGGCTGAACGTTTCCTCCAGAGCTTTATTTCCTTAAGCGCTTAGTCAACTTGATGTCGCTCTCTGTATAACCAATAAACCAAAAGACAAAACTATGTGTAAGACAAAATGCAGTCTGATTCATGCTCAGGGGTCTTATTTATTTACATGATGTCTTTTGCTTTTACAATGATTCAATACTGCCTGATCTCAAATAGAATCAAGACAAACAATACCAAAAAACAATAAAATGCCATGCTATTGAATTCTCAAACCTCAGACAGTAGTTCTGCCTTTATAAGTGAAATCACAGGTTTATATGAATGTGCTCCTTCTAATGTTTCTTTGGTAACAACTCGTGTATGGTGGAGGCTCCATGTAATCTAAGGATAACGATAAGCAGATTAAAAATGTGTTGCTATTTAACAAAGAACATTATATTATCATTAATCATAATAACTATCATCAGGACATCATGAAGCTGTCTATAAAGTGTTCAGTTTCCATTTTTGGAAGGAGTTTTCCAGTGTCAGCGCTTCACAATAGATTTTTAGTATCTATTTAACTCTAAAAGGAGGAAATTTTGAGATAGTGACTGTAATGATGTACTTAAGTGGTAATAGGACTCCATTACAAGAAATGTAACTGTATTTGGATAAAAAAATATGACGTGTTATTCATTAAATTAAAAAAAATATATAAATAAATAAATAAAAAAATTGCTGTCGTAACGGTGGAATAAACCACTTATGGAACATAATGTTATTGGAAAACTATAAAGTTTGATTACAGTTGTTCTTGTTCTGCAGAGAGGACAATACATCTTTTAACCATTTCAGTTTAATTTATGCAAGGTTGGTTAGTGGACCTATAACATATATTTTGCTTATTATTTTGGCATAGTTATCCCTAAAGCCCATTACCAGCTGTTACATAATACATAATCAACGTGGTTGTGAGCCACACTAGGTGGGCTGATCATAATTCAGTTAAGATATGATTGAAATTATGATTTTATTACCGGAATGACTCGGTTTGAAAAAGGATGCAGGGGTTTGACACTGCCTTGGCTTACAAAGAAGAACAAAAATCATCCTCATTGTCAAACCAACGTCCATTTTGATGCCTTTTGAATTCATGTCATTGTGTGATATTATTCATTCATTCATCTTCAGGAAGCTCTTTATCCTGGCCAGGCTTGCTGTGGATCCTGGGAACACTGGACCTGGAGACAGAATGCACCCAGGACCCGATCCCTGTACATCACAGGGAACCCCACACACGCACACACACACACACACACACACTTACTTCCAGGGGCTGCATGGAGTGGCATGTTTTTGGGAGGTTCCTTGGGAGGAACCTGGAGAACCCACATGGGAAGAATATGAACGTGTTGTTATTAAAGATGTTGACTTGTTAAACTTGCCCTTAGGTTATTATTTTAGCAGCTAGCATACTGGTTCATGCAGATTTTTTTCCAACATAGCTGTGAAATGCTCTAAAACCCATTTGCTTGCCAGAATCAGATTAACTTTAGCTTTCTCCTTCCTGTGAAATGTTTTTAGAGCGTTTCCAAAGCATTTTAATGCCAAAAACTTGCTAGTTACTCCATAAAGTAATTTTTTTCTTGACTAATAGGTAAGGATTTCAATTTAACCATATCTCAATCCCTCTGTCAGTTTGTACATTTCTTACAATCTGACCACCGACTAAAGCTCTAAAAGTACAACAACATTGCAACTCTTTTAATAACAAATCTATACACGTTGCTAGATGATTTGCTTTTCTCTGATTCAGTATAGCTGTGATTGAAGGTTTTCTAAAATATCTTTAATGGGAGACCTACCCTGAAAAACAGCAAGCATCCATTACAGGGGTGAACCATATGAACTATAAATACAATCATGCTGTGTTCACAGAATTTTCTATTTTTCTTGGAGGCAAGCTTCCATAGGATTTCTATGATATTAGCACTTTCACCTGACCTGTAGATGATCCTGCAGAGAGACACAGAAAACATCTAGAGGCATGTTTTTTCAAGGCATGTTTGGGGGTTGCTAAGGTATTCAAGCAACCGACTCTGGAAAGAATTCCCATCGTTGACAGTTCTGTGTGTTTCTGACATGGTGAAATGAATCTGGATGTTCGGGGGGAAAAAATAAAAATGTTTTGTGTAAATGTGATGTAGAAGTGTTGTAGATGAAAAGGATGGCGAACATCGTAGGGCACAAAGTTTTACACGGATTAACACAATAAGGAAAATGATAAAAGGATTTACTTTGCTTCACAGATGTTTGATGATATTACACGTAACTAGAAATAGAAAGTAGTGTTGTTCATTCATTTTTTAATTGATGCTGGCAAATTGCTGCGGTATTGAAGGAATAAAACACTTGTGGATGCGGATGTGCTTTTATCAGCTTCAGCTGATAAAAATGATTATTAAATTAAAATTTTATAATTAAAAATTAAGCATTTAATCAATTAGAATTATCAGCTTCAGGTTCAGTGGGAACAGTAGCGGAGTTTCCAGTAACCAATTTGAAAAATAATTAAAAACAAATACCCCAAAACATCTGTAATATCGCAAAAACAGTTTTTTATGCTCACATGAGGTGATTTACACATGACTCTGTTGTGTGTTAATGTATATGCTTCATAATTTCAGGTTTAGGTCATGTATTAATGAATCATCAAGTAAGCATTAGTTCATGCATTGATATATGTTTAGTTGTGCACCCGTTTTGTTACCTGTTATCCATCCATCCATCCATTATCTATAGCGCTTTATCCATCTGGGTCACGGGGAAGCTGGAGCCAATCTCAGCATCTTCTGGCGACAGGCGGGGTACACCCTGGGCAGGTCACTAGTCCACCACAGGGCCAACACAGACAAACAGCCACACACGCTCGCATTCACACCTATGGGCAATTTAGTGTAGCCAGTTGACCTAATCTGCATGTCTTTGGACTGTGAGAGGAAACCGGAGCACCCGGAGGACGGGGAGAACATACAAACTCCACACAGAAAGGCACTCTGGGTGACCCGCGAATCGAACCCAGGAGCTTCTTGCTGTGAGGCGACAGTGCTAACCACTGCACCACCGTGCCGCCTAACTGTTATCAATAATTTAATAAATAATGTATTTGGAGTGGTGAATTATCATTAAGACTCAAATTGACAAACCGATTCATTCATTCATTCATTCGTATGGTTTTGGAGTTAAGACTTGAAACGGAGTAACTGACTGAACAAAATGACAATCACAATGTCACTTTTATTAGTTTCCAAATGCAGATCTTGGCATTTGGCCCAAAGATAAAACTGTTAGCCTAGTTTCCTCTTAGAGGAAAGTGGAGGGCCACTAATGTTGCAGACTCAGCATTTTTTTCCCCAGACGCGAAGGTCTTTTTAACAACAGCAGTTTGGAAGTCCGGGAGAGTGCATTCCTTTGGACAAGTGAAGATAAATTAACAGGCGGAGGTAAGCTTTGTTGCATGTCAGTGAAGCGAGGCAAGTGGATTTGAAGACAAATCATACATGACTACAAACATAGCCTGCTTGTATTTTTAGTTCAGGGAGGTTGATGTGAATTTTTATACAGTTAGTGACTCGCTCCAAAAAAAAAATCTTTCTGAATTTTTTCTTCTCTACCTTAATCCTTATGCATCCCAGCGGGAGAGCACATGCATGTTTTAGAAAGCCAAGGAGAGCCTCTGACCCCAAAAATGGGAACGTTTATGTTATATTTTCTTTTCATTACATCTAGAGGATGTGGCTTATTCAGGAGTGCAATAACATACTCCTGAGAAAGATTAAGGTTGTCAAAACCTGCTGTTCTTGAGCATCTGCTTCTGCGTTTCATCGCTACATGCCTGCTATGAGGGGATATGTATTTGTGATCATGAGATTATGTTTGAGGCAACATTATTACTTTTGTTATTACTCATCTTGCTCTTGTTATCAGCATGATTGTACCTTTAAGCACAGACATTTTATTCTTTACTCTTGTAATATTTGTTGCATTACTGTAGTGTGGAGTAATAACTATTCTTGGATTTTTCAGCTTGGGCAGGACTTGAGCTGAATTCAAACAAATAATCAGTCCATTAAAAGAACTATAGTTCTGGCAATATGGTATGTGTTTATTCCCACCCTCTATCACAAAAAACTACACTTTATTAGTAAAGAGAGAAACAAGGAATGCACAATGCACATACATATACATGTATACATACACATATATATATATATATATGTATATATGCACAAATGGTTACCACCCACTATACAGTGTGTTCTGTTGGGGTACAAACTGAAGAGAGGCCGCTGGTTTCAATTAGCATGCCAGTCTGAATGGCATGTCCGGCTGACAGAGCTTTTACAAGTGGCTAAATGCCGAGCTGATGGGAGCCTTACACGGTGTTCTCCTCGTCTTTCAGACAGAGAGGAAGATGGGGGGGGGGGGCAGGGGGTAATAGTGGAAGAAGGTGGGAGAGTTTGATAGAAACACTAGAGGTCATCCAGTTTCATAACGTATCAAGAATAAAAAGATACCAGGCTTTTGGAAACAGCTCGTGAGTGTTTGGGAAGCTTGCTGTGGTATTTTCACTGCTAGACTATCATTCTCACACCTAGACTGTGACCTTAAATTGACTTGTAAAGTGAGCATCTTGCTGAATATTAGCAGAATTATCACAAATGAACCGGAGTCATTAATCAAGGATAAAATTTCCAACCCGAGCAGAAAAACATTGAAAAAGTGACCCTCTAAACACAGTATGGAGATAGTATTATTAACATAAGACCATGAGACATTCTTCTAAGTGATGCAGGTTCGTTTGCTTTAATAATTATTGGCACCCCTAGAAAGAATAAGAGAATTAAGCCTTCTCCCATACTGTCCACCATATTTGGAGAACACCTGTAAAGCCATATTGAACATATGGGCAATGTGTAATATGTGGTGAGTAGCGATAGGATGCAAATGTAATCAAAGTCCAAAGCAAGGGTCAAAACACATGCAGGAAACATCCAACAGAGATGATACGTAATCAACAAACAAGGGAAACAAGTGAATTGTGAAAAACCAGGATGTGGAAACAGGAAACCACAGCTCAGACTTAACAGTACAAAGGTGTAGAAAAACAAGACAGAAACAGCAAGGTATGAGTTGACAAACTAAAAAATGAGCTAACGCAGTACATATGAACTCAATAACAGAAGAAATCAATGACAATACAGAGAGTAGAGATAAGCCAACACATACGCACATGGTGCTTGTTGCCATGGGAACCAGGATGCGAGGATTTTTTTGTCTCACAAACATTTGTTGACACGTTGTTTGTTTGAGGCCTAAAGTTTCACTCATGGACTAGTCTTAATCACCAAGTTTCGGGATAAAATATATCAGCATTTATGATGTCATTCATTTTAGATAAGCAGCCTCACAAATAATAAAAATGCTCTATTATTGTAGATCAACTTTTACTATTTCAAGTAACAACTAGCCTCATGTTCTACAGCATCAGAAGCTGTTTGCATGAACAGCTGATGAAGGACTTTTTTCTGAAGTATTATGTTTTAACGGAAAGTTGGAGTGCTACCCTGCAATTTTTACTACCTCTTGACAGTAGTTGAGACTTTTTTTTAATTGTTACCTCTTTATTTATATGACAATTTGGCACGCAGATGTGCTTTAGCCAGCGAAACCTCACACACATGCTAAAAGGTTTTATTAGGTGTTCAATTTTAATTGGCCGTATGCCATTTCTGTTTCTGACTAGTAAAGCTTACACACAAGTAATGTACAATGTAGCATGGATAATAATAAGAAAAATATTTGTTATACCAGTGATTTACATCTAAACAACTTAAATTTCAGTATTTAGGAAAGCTTTTAGAGATACTACCAGGAGAATTATGCCCAGAAGGACTGTGCGTTCAGCTGAGATGACAGGACATGACCACCGCTTGTCATGCAACCCATACTGTCTTTCATTCCATATACAGTGCGTTGGTAAACATCAGCTTTCTGAAGAGTGTAAAAGAAATAAACTGATTAGAGGAAAATGGTTTGTAGGATCAGCTGTGATGAATTAAGTGAAAATTACAGCATGGAGATTAATCACTCTTTAATGACCTCCATTTTGCTCTGGATTAGTGACATAGTGCTTCATGGCCTCTATTTACAGCTCAGGCAATCAAACGTGACATGAAATCATTTGCAAAAATGGAGCCTCCTTTCATTCCTCAATGCTTTTGCTTTTTAACTTGATCTGCCTTTTTATTCTGTCAAGCCTATTTAGAAGCTGGTTCATAACCCAGTTCTGGATGTTAAAAATAATAAGCATGTTTATTGCAGAATACAAATTGGCTCCTGCTGTCAATTAAATATACTGCCTTTTCATAAAACAAAATAGAGAGAGATGAGCCTCTCAATGGCTGTGTGCAAAAGGCAGAAGGGGCTTTTCATTCCCGTTCTGGCACCACTGCCAGCCATGGAGGGCCTGAAAGGAAGCCGTGGAGAAGTCCAAGTCCTCAATACGCTCTTCACATTTTCCCAGGCAGAAAGAAAAAAAATCCCATGCTGCTGTAGTGTGGTTCATTTGGACCGTTGGTCAGGGACTTTATACACCATCGACCGTAATGACTGCAGGTTACTGCAGGTCATTTGAAGCAAGAAGAACACTGGCAGTGATACTGGGAGATGCAGAACCAAGAACACCCAGCTGCTCATTTGTCTCATAGCTCATTAATCCCATCAGACGCTAAACACGAACCAGATTTGTTTTTACCTGAATGGGTTTTGGTGTAAACATGGGGCTTGACTATGGCAGTTTCCTGGAAGAACCATGCTGGTCAATGATTTGGTTGGATATTCAAATTTAAAAGTAATTTAGAAGCTCAAAGGTGCATTATGCAGTGCACACTTTGTCTAACATGGAATTTTGAACATAATTTTGTAAATAGACTGCCTGTATTTTTTTTCTTTCAGTTTACTAACTGTTGGCAATTAAATAAGAAATATTGTTCCAACAAATAGCTAAATCTTTGTATTAATCATTCATCATATACTCATGTGACAATTCCACTCCGTACCACCAGGGGTCCCCATCATTGGCATATTAGCCCACTTCTTGTTCACTTAACTCACCTGTAACAAGCAGTTCCTCATTCAGAGACACAGTAGAGACTCTAGATTTTTGTATTCATATTGTGGAGCCTTGTGTTTGTTGCTCATTTTGTATTTCTGAGCTGATTTATCATGTTTGCATCTCTTGGAATTTGGGTTGAATTTGTTATTCTTGTGATTAATCTGCTCCTTTCTTTGCTATTTTGCTTGCCAACTGCTCTTTGCTTTACCAATTACATTTTGTGCTTAACATCCAATAAAATCTGCACTTGGAGCATACCCATCTATGACCTGTTGTTGACCTGCGCTCCACTCTCTGATCCTAATGGGACTCTTAATGAGAGCTTTATTAAAGATGAATGATGAAAATTCAACCTGTAAATCTACTATACCATATGTTGTATGCTACAAGTGTCCAATTGGTGATCCGGATAGGCCTTTTACACTTAGACCTTAAATTTTAGTTAACTATTTCTACATTTCTTAAAACTTAAAAGTCCACAAAGTAGGATTCAACCCACTGAATGCTCTTCCCGTACCCCTCCTTTTCCAAGCATATATTAGTAAATACGGTGGCCATCAGGAGCATATAGAGTACTTCCAAGTATTTATATTCACACTCCCTTGTTTTGTCTTGTGCAAAAAAATAGGTATGATCCTACATTTTTCAAAATTTGGGTTCTCAAACTTGTTATCCAGCACCATCAAACACTGATTCCTCTTCTTTCTTCTTAGTTGTCTTCCTTTCTTGTTCTTTGTTGTCCTTCCAGTGTTTTCTTCTGGATTCACATTGCCACGTGTAAAAACGTAAAATGTGGAAGGTGCTCTCTAGAGGTTTGCCTGTTCTGGGCTACTGCTAATGATTCATAGTTACAGGTAATTATACACTAATGAAAACATATGTATGAATATTATATTCTGTATATAATGGAATATATACTCCATTTCTGCTAATAAATACCCCCAAAATGCTACATAGTGGACCTTTAAACAAAGATCTTTATGCAGAATGTTTAAGATGTTTGCTGCTAATTATCAGAGACCGTCCTGACTTTTTTGGCTGGACTTCAATCTGCAGCAAGGAGACTCTACAGGTCTTTTCCACTGAGCCACTCTTGAGGACGATGAAGATACACATCTATAGTTCTGCCTGGAAATGTGTCTTTGAAGGCTAGTGTGCTTAACTTTGAAGTGCCAGTACAAGTTTGTTATCTCAGAAGCTTCCATCAAATGCAATTGCTCCTAAAGAACAATGGCTAGATTGTAGGTCAATGCAACACCATTGTATCTCTTTGGTAGAATTAAACACAATCTGATCTCCTTTATCGTTCTCAACAAGCCTTGAAATAATTCTCCGCCATTAGGAAACTACAATTGTTTGGGGTTTTCCTGTTGATATTCATCATTTGTAAAGCATCCAAAGGAGAACTAGCATTAGAGAGATGTATTGTGGGATATAAATTTCCACACTACGTAAATCTCAACTTCATATTTGGTTAAAACAAACAAAAATCAAGACTTTACACTTTTAAGATTCTTCGTATGATAAGGAACATTAAAGGTCTTATGCAGAACCTTGCAACCAAGGGTATTCCTTTCAAAAGCAGCTCAGTATAGAATATATGTTCATTCATTCTTTCTTCTTCAGTACTCAGTTTATCCTCGTTAGGGTCTTGGTGGATCAAGAGCTTATACTGGGAACACGAGGGCATGAAAAAAACCCTTCATGGAGTGCCAGTCCTTCACAAGGCACCATTCACACATACACCCACACCTAGTGGAAAATTAGTGTCGCGAGTACAATTATGCTTTTGGACATGCTGGAGGACCAAAGCAGACATGGACAGAACATGAGAAACTTCACACTGACAGTAATCTGAGCTCAGGATCAAATCAGGGACACTGGTGCTACCTGCTTCGCTACAGTGTCACTGAATATAGAACATATTTTAGAAAGCACACCATCCAAAAAACCCTTGAGGAACCCTTGTTTAGAAGTATAGGGCAAGTGGCCATCTGCTACAGGACAAGGATACAGTATAGTAAATTGTATTTACTTTTTTGTATGGGTGCCAACAATGTTAGAACAATACACTCTTAGAAACAAGGTCCATTTGTTACCTTATATGGTTATTTAGATTTGTTTGGGGTAACCGTACATGTTCAATGCAGGTTCTACTTTCACAAAAGGTGAAACTAGGCTAGGGGATACAGAACAACCAATCTTTGTAGTTTGTAAGAATAGAGATTACAGCACAGCTTAAGCACAGTCATGATCTCACAAAATAAAAATTCACAAGAATTAGCAAAGAAAGCCTTTTGATGGGGCAGCATGGTGTTGTAGCAGTTAGCGCTATTGCCTTAATGCAAGAAGGTCCCGTGTTTGATCAACCAGGGTCCTATTCTGTGCTGACTTTGCATGTTGTGTCTGTGTGGGTTTCCTCCTGCGGTCGTAATTCCTATGGATTTAGTTGATTGGCTACTCTAAATTGCCCATAGATGTAAATGCTTGTTTGTTTCTGTGTTAGCCCTGTGAAGTCAGCTGGGATTAGCTCCAGCTTGTCTGTGACCTGCAGTGGATAAAGTGGTATAGAAAATAAGTGAGAGCGCTTTTTGATGATGTTTTGTACAGACAGGGGGATTAGTGACATTCTATGTGTCTTATACTGTACCTATATGTTTTATAGCAATCCATATGCAGATAAAATACACTGGAATAATGCCTTGTTGCCCCTCACTGCCTTTATCAACGTAGCTGTGACCCTCATCTATCAGTGAACTGAGAATCTATGCCTAGCCTCAAAGTCTGACAAACAGGGTTAAAGCTAGCTTTAAATCAGTGACGGATGTTTGTGATATTAGATGAGAGCCTAAAATTAAAAATCAGTCTACCTTGTTTCACTCTGGTTAATCATGTTAAGTCATGTTAATCACTTGACATGACTGTCACTGACAGGGATAGATTGTATGTTCTGGGATAGAAAGAAATCAGTCCCAGCCTCCCTTCTTCATGAGCTTCTGTGTATTTTTCTTAGGAGCATTAAGGGTTAAGACATTTGTTAACAGCAAACAATCTCCATCTCCAATCATCCATTATCTATACCGTTTTATCCTTCTGGGTCACGGGGAAGCTGGAGCCAATCCCAGCATCTTCGGGCGAGAGGCGGGGTACACCCTGGGCAGGTCGCCAG
>JAQQZR010000020.1:12162660-12196683 GCA_030068235.1 Notoglanidium macrostoma | reverse complement strand
CCCCACAGTCCAAAGACATGCAGATTAGGTCAACTGGCTACTCTAAATTGCCCATAGGTGTGAATGCGAGCGTGTGTCGCTGTTTGTCTGTGTTGGCCCAGTTGTGTACCCCGCCTCTCGCCCGAAGATGCTGGGATTGGCTCCAGCTTCCCCATGGCCCAGACGGAATAAAGCAGTATAGATAATGGATGGATGGATATACTGTATATATACTGTATATACATGTCACTGGGCAATTTTGAAATTAAATCCTCATGAATGAATATGACCCATAATACTTCAGCTGTGCTAATAAAAAAATCTCCCAAAAACATAATAATACAAATACACGTTTGTATGCATGAGACGACAGCTGAATATACTGTCATGGCAGACTGCCACCACTTAGCGCACTTTTTCTCAGTGAGTCTTTTCATATCATTCACTTCCAGTAGCAGTTTAAATATTTATGCTTTGATGTCACTTCACACCCATTGATTAGATTGTTTGACAATGAGTTATTTAAAGAAACACTCTGAAGTGGTATGTTAAATATCATGTGGTAGCAACTCGAAGGCTCTTTGTGTCAAACTCAACATCTATTTCTAGGGTGAGTACCAAATGGGATAAGCAACAGGTAATCCATGCACACCGTTCATGTTGCCCTAAACCAGATTTTTGGAATAAATACAATTTTACCAGTGAATTTCCTACTGAGGGATTTAGGGAAACTGCATTTGTCTTAATCAGATTCAGACAGGATTTAGGGAGCTTTGGCACGTCAGTGAGAAGAAATTTCTTTTCTAAAATGGAAAGACACATTTAGCAAAGTTAAGTGTTTTGACAAATTTGTTTTAATCTCACTTGCGGTAAATATTTGCAGTGTGTTTGGCAAGATGGTCGAGGACCAGCTTACCGGATTGAGCCGTGTTTGTAGAGCAGAAGAAGAGCGAGAGTGAGGACGCGCCTCCTGCTCCTTCTCGGCCATCACCTCTTCAGGAGTGCAGGAACGTCTTTGGACGTGTTCCATTTAGAGCAGATCGGTGAAGGGCGTTAATGGGCATTAACCCTTCGATCAACTAAACACACTCTTAAGAACTTGGCCGTGTCATTACTGCCATGTTTCTCTAAGAGCAGCCCAGAGTTGATGTCCTTATATGCCCATGTACACTGCTATTCATCTGCACTTATCTTCATCTTAATCAGTAAGCTCTTTTTGGTTTACAGGTATTGCAAATGATGGATTTCAACCTAAGCCTGCATTTATATAACAACACTTTGAGATTCCATTAAAGTGCTTAAAATAGGCTTAATTAAGGGCCAATATGCTAAGTATGTCTGGTTCTTTTAACCAGTTGCGTCAGGTGACTTGTTAAGAAAAATGTAACAAATTTAGGAAATGTTAAGGGTCTCCTGAAGTTCTTGGGCTTGTACATAGAAGAATATGAACACCTTTATTGGCATTGTACATGTACAACGAGATTCACCATGCAGTACCAAGCTACATAGGAATTAAATAATAAAATATAAATATAAAATATAGAAAGGTAAAATACAGATATAAAGTAACAGGGATAAATAGGGCTGTGAAAAGAGGTAAGGCATTGTGTGTATACATGGGTTTTAGATGTCTCTGAGTGTAGATCCTTGTATGTGTGATTTTAAAGTGGCAGTGCGTTTAGCGACCAGTAATGCAGTATATAATATGCAGTTAAGTGCAAACATATCAGTACAGCGCAGGTAAAGTAGCAGCATTCACACGATTGTGTAATCATATGCATACATATACAACAAAATAGAAAAATAATTTTATTGTCCTATCATATGAAGAGTCTTGATGGATTGGTTCAGGAGGTTTATTGCTCTGGGGTAGAAACTGGTGCAAGTGTAGTGCTGTATAAAGGGTAGGAGAGTGAAAAGGTGGTGACAGGGGTGTGTAGAGTCGCTGCTGAGCTTGTCTCTTGTCTCACAAGGGTGCAGCTGGTGTACCATCCTGATATGCAATACGTCTGGATGTTCTCAAGGCAACAGCGGTAGAAGGTGACGAGCAGATGTTTGCTCAGGTCTACTTTCTTATGCAAGCTTAGAAAGTCGAGCCATTGTTGTGCCTTCTTTGCCCATGCTGTGGAATTGGTAGTCCATGATACATCCTCCAACATGTGGACGCCCGGGAACTTGAAGCTTGACACTTTCCACTATGTCTCCTCATGTCAAATCTCTTTCACAATTTTTTTCTAAGAATAATCTATGAGTTTTACCATAAGAGGCCTAGAGATGATAGCTAAAAGAAACTTTCAGTAACAATTCTCCAAAAGACATTAACACTATCTGTAATACCTTTATGCCAATGCTCATAAAAGTGGGTTTAAGTGATAACTACAGCCGTCTCCCTGATCTTAGTGTGAAATGCAACAGTTGCTCAAACGTTCGTGTTTTTGAATAACGCCTTTGCCTTTGAAAACCCCATTGAAAATGAACAGAATCTGTCGGCATGTCAAGTTCTGTTTTCGTTTTGCGAAAACCATAGAACTAGAACCAAGTCATGCTCACCAGAATCCCTTTAAGTATTTCATTACTAACAGACAGAGCTCACCTCTGCATGCTTGTATGGTCAGCAGATGTTCAGCTTTCTTCAACTATTGTTCTGCTGCAAGCAAATCTGTTTCTCTGTGTTTTATATGATAGTCAATGTGCGATTAAACCAATATAACTTCATTACCATACATGGAATTCACATTTATTTAATAAATATGGTCCTCTAATTTGTATTGCATTGATTTGTCACAGCTGTATTATAAGGTCTTCTGGTAATAAAGTTCCCTTTTGAACATATAGGCATAATTAAAGGCATCACGAACTCAGCATGGTGCTAATTAGAGCAAAGTGACTTCTGTTCATGTATTTAATGCTGTCGCACAAATCTGGGTTAAATTACGTCATTTAATTACAGTTACTTGCAGATGCAACTTTAAGTGTCTATAAAAACCTGGCTTATTTATACCCTTATTATGTTGATTCTACACTGTATTGCTGTTCTCAAAAAGCTAAATGAAAAAAATTGGTGAAAAGTTCTGTGAAGATAGAGAAGAGCACTCATGGGGACATCATATATTAGGGTTCCTGCTCGAGTGTACTTTCTGGAGGACCTGATTTTACAGACTGGTGTCTACTGGAGAACCCGAGTGTACAGGTGGAAGAACCTGAATGCAGAGGCTGGAGTTTACTGGTGAGCCCGATTGTATGTGCTGGAGAACCTGAGTGTAGAGGCTAGGGTGTATTGAAGAACCTAAATGTATAGCCTGGATGACCTGACTTTACAGTCTAAAACGGGCTTAAAGTTCATGTTGGCTGTCATGTGACCGTAGGACCTATTTAGTGGCTGGATAGATGTATTGTCTTAGTAAGTTGTGATTTAAGCAGTGCCATGGAGCCGTCTCTGGTCTCTACATGGGCCTTGTGGCTCCTGACAGCCAGGCTTCAGTCTCTCTAATACGTGCTAATTGCATTCCCGCTTCCTCGGCGGATGGGAGGTATGTGGGTGTTATTTCTGCATGGCGACTCATCAGCACATTCCTCCTTGAAAAGAAAAAAAAACATGGCTTTGAGAGTTTAAAAGGTATGATCTAAACCAAACATTCACCATCAACAAAGAATGGGACAAAAGTGTCCTTGCTAAGCTTCGATCACAGGCACATTACAGTACCATTTTGAGGCTTGACCAAGGTAATAAAAAGCAAATGCTCTTGACCTCTAAATGTGAAAGTTGACTCACATTATTGTTTACAGCGGTCAGTGAAAATTACGTATTATTATGTATTTTTAACTTAAGATTGAGGAAAACAAACACAGAGATGTCCATTTTCTCCCTTGGAAAGAACAAAAGGTCTTTTCTCTCCTCTCCTTATTGGAAGGGGAATGGCTGTTTCTGTCAATATTACTCAATATAGTGACTACCAGAACTGGTTTTGTTTATGTCTTTTCCCATCTCACAATCAGTTCAATCAATAATCAAAATATGTTCAGGTTGAATCTACACCAAGCTGTGCACATGGCTGTATTAAGTAGTGAAGAAGGAGTGACAGTTGTATCACTTTGTTGTGAATGTAGCCATGATTGTTTGCCTTAGTGGATCTTCTAAGAAACCAGCGTCCACATCAAAGATTCCATTTTTGGTTGGTAAAAAGAAGTTGGGTCATAAATCATTTGCCTGTTTTTCACAAATACCTACAAGGAACTGAGACAACATTAAGTAATTAGTGGTGGAATTCAAGGTATTGGCTTTGGCACTGTGGGATCAAGAGCGACATTCAGATGTACGGACAGGCCTGCCTTCTATCATTACAGGAACTCCGCATGGAGCCTATTTGTCTGGTGGCTTTAACATAGTGAAATGTTGACATTTTGAAAAGTACAGGCTCTCGTGAACTGAAATGCATTTCTCATTTGCATGTAACTCAACCACAAGTAAAGTTCTAGCATTCTAAATTCTGGTTAACCCCAAAAGTACAAAGAGAGAAAATCGTGAGGATTTCATTCCGTCTGCGGAACAGGAACATTACAGACATTTTGGCAGCTGCTTTCTGATTACAAACAGAATTGATTAGGCATATATGCATTTCTCCATGAAAACTACAAATTTTGGCGTGAATCTGATTTTTCATCGTTTTTGGCTGTTTTCCCCAACTCAGACACAGTGACATCCATAAGCTTTTCCCAGACCACCACATATTTAAAATTCATTAAGCTTACACTTATTTTCATAGAACTGGTCCTTACTATTGACTGCAATTTGATTGATTATCTGAGTTGAGCCTGACTGTTAAACTGAAAACCGATTGTGATTTCTGTCAGGCATGTTTTGCTGGGCTTTGGCTTAAAAGATATGCTAAATGGGTTTGTGTGTCTTAAAAATAACATTTGTTCACCTTCATTATATTTGGGCAATTTATTTGACAGTTATTGGGAATAGGATAACACTGGGAAGATCATTAGGAAAATATCAGGGAAAAAATATGTACAAAAAAATTTCAATGAAACTGAGTGAGTCATCTAAACTTGTCATAATAATAATGACTCAGACTTTCCAAACTACTTGATCTTGACTCGTACTCTGAAGAAATGCACCTGAATCTGTTGTTTCTTTCTCACATGCTTATTACCTCCTATGCTGGTTGTTTTGGTCAGTCTACCCTGTCCAACTCGAACTCCACAAACATCTGGATCATCTGCAGATCTGCTTACAAAATCCTGCCCTTCAATTCTGAGGAGGGAAAAAATAAGACCTCACATTTCCAACTTTCAATGGTCTGTTGTTCACTCGCAGTATTATGTCTGATAATTTGCAGTTTGGTGGTAGCTGAAGACAGACATCTTTTTTTTACCACTAATTCCTCTGGGCAAACCTGTATCAGCATGGCTTTTAGTGGAGAGAAACTTCCAGCAAGCCATTTAAAATCCATATTTATTGCAATTGAAACAGGAGATGAATTGCAGATGTGCAAGTGACATAGCCAAAAAATCTCCAAGGTGTTATTACATGAAATAACTAGTTTGTCAGCGGTAGTCTTATCTAAAGAGGGAACGAGTAAATGATGAGAAGCCTTTGTGCTGTTTGGTCTTTCCTAACATGTTATTACCAATGGAAGGGTAATAAGGAGAAAACTGCAGTTTTTTTTCTTCTTCGTCATTGGAAACAAACATTAATTTGAAATGTGTTTGTCATCAAACCAAGTCCCGCTGGAGCCCCTGTGATGACTGTTGTCTACCAGAGAACTTTAATAACAGGGTATAATTCAGTCATATGGTCACTAAAGCTATGTTCACATGGAGGTTATTCAAATCCTTAATGTGTTATTATTGCATAGCAATTACCAGTAGTACGTTATTTATTATGCAAGCAGACCAAGCATCGGTCATTTCTTTTTTTTTTTTTTTTTTTTCATTTCTTGGCTTGTTGCTTTTTTAGATTCTTTTGCATGAGCTCTACATAAAGTAGCGAAGTAGCGATCTGTTCAAAATGCTTTAAGAATTTCACAACTTGCATATCAAAATTTGTATATTTCGCCCGGTTATACCAAATGTTGACATGAGATCTAATGAGAAATTTGAACAGGTAATGACAATATATTTATTTATGGATCACGTTCAGTTTCATAGTCCTAAGAAAGATGTAAGAAAGTATACAAACATTTGCCAAACCCTAACTTAACCTTCATAACATTTCTTCCATACAAATTGGTATGGATTTGCAACAACATGATGTCACGATTGCAAATTATGAGTTTGTATGAGCCAACTTGTGGGAGAAATTAAGAAATAGGCTTCAAATCCAGCAAAATCATTTCCACTTCTAAGTTCCCTTTCAAATTTGCTCCAATATTAGGTTGGCTACACAACTTTGCATTTGTGCCTATTAGTTTTTATTTTGTAGTCGCTGATCCACCACAGAGCCCATCATCAGCTTTGACTGGTCCAGATTTAATGCAAGCAAGAACATTTGAAGATTTATTTTAAGCCTGCTGAATTACAGGCTATGTGCTGCTGATGTATCACAAAGACCTACAAACTTTTTGTGGCATTGGCCTCTTTCAAGTCTCTGTTGAAGAGCTTGTGCCCAGTCCAAATTCTCACATTTTCATCAGAACCTTTGAGTCAGTATTTTTCCAGGACATTCAAATTTCCATTCAAATATTCACAAATTTCTGATTGAAGACTAAATTGAGGAAGGCTCATAAAGTTTCTTTAAGAGCTGAGGATTTCAGTGTTTACAATGAAGGGATTGATAACCACTCAAGTTAATTACTTTCCATATAACAGCATGGCAAAGACATGTCATAATTTTTATCCATTTATGGTTACAGTTAATGTTGTGGAATATCTGCAAAACAAGTTAGTTCCTGTTATCACTCACATTAAAGCAGCTATATAGTCTTTCCTTCACCTGCCTTTCTTCTTTCTCTTTCTTTAAGCCAAATGTCACATCTGAACCTGAATTCATCACGGATCTAGGACCACCACAACTTCACACCTGGATCTATCCCAGCATTATATTCATTTGAGGTCAGAAAGTCATCATGGACATGAATGTCATAGCAATGTTGGGCTTTCACTGATTTCTTTGGACTGTTACTTTTTCTGGGAAAGAAGGATTGTACAACATACAACTTTAACAGAAGAAAAACAAGAATTCGGGGCACAAGTTTTAATTTTAGGCTTGTTCTTTATCCATGTGCTCAGTTCAAAGAAATCAGTGAAAGTCCAATATTGCCATGACCTTCATGCCCATGATGACTGTCTGACCTCAACTGTAGCTCTCGCTCACATGATTGCAGACTGAACTTGTTTCCTGTTCAACCCTCAATCAGCTAAGTGTATTTAAGCTTTCCTCATTTCCATTCTTTAGAAGGTTTTTCCATTGTATCAAGTTTGACTTTTGCTTCTGCACTTGATCTTCAATGTTTTGTCTGCCTGATCTCTTAACCCTGCCTGATTTTGACACAAAATCGACTTCTGTTTTAGAGCTTTAATCCAATTAAGCGCATGCCTACATCCACCTACCTCTGCTTTGTGACAGCAAAAAGTTTCAACTTGTCACATTACTGAGAACCACAAAGCACAAACGCCTCTCCCCTGAAGACTTTGCTGTGTCAGAAAACTTGAAGATACAGTTTAACCTGGAGACTCCTTCCACTAGTGCATAAAAATATCTCCTTACAGAAAACTTCACCAAAACAAGCAAATTAGTAGAAACCTTGTTGAACTGTTGTCAGAGTTGCTTTTATAGAAAACTAATCAATACCGTCTGACCTGTCAGATATGGGAATTCAACATTGATGTTATGAAGTTATTTAATGTTGAAAAAGGGATCATCTGGACACTATTTAGAAATATCTAGGGGCCCATATTAAGGTAGTGGTGGATCAAAGGTTAAGACTCTCAGTTACTGCTTAGAAAGTCAGGGGTTCAAGCACCAGGACTGCCAAACTGCTACTTAACCCTCTCTGCTTCAGAAGTGCTGTATCATGGCTAACCCTGTGCTCTGACTCTAGTTTCCTAACAAGCTGGGATTTGTGAAGGAAAGAATTTCACTGTGCTGTAACGTATATGTGACAAATAAAGATCTCTTCTGTACAAATATATGGCTTATGCGCAATATGACACTTAGTGGAAATTTTAAATGTGAAAATATATAATCTAAAATACCCGTTCCAAAGCATCTTTGAGCCCTAAGTACATTGTTTTCACAGCACTTGGAATAGGGTTTGTATGAATCACAGAGCTGGATTTCTTCTCTAAACGGGGGATTAGAGGAAAAAATGCACTGGCATTCCAGAGATGGTGCTGTGGAAACACTGGAGCCAGCCGTCGTAATGGGTCAGTTACTTCTGGACAGGTGATGAGCTCAAGGGTAGAAGTAAAGAACAAGTCTGAGAGAATGGACTCAAGTCTCACAATGCCTGTACATTTCAGATTTACCATAAGAAAGTTCCGGGCCTTTTCCACCCTGTGGTGCGGATCATATTAAACATCGGGGTTTCATTTAAAAAGGCAAGTTTGATCTGACAGCTGTGCTTACCCTTCTCCACAGGACCTTAAAACACACTTCGCACCACAGCTGAGGAAGAAGAAAAAGAAGGAAAAAAAAAAAAAACAATGAGCATTTTTGGAGAATAGAGAACGCTGGACCCTCCGTGGGTATTTAATCACTTTTGTGCCAACACGGTCCACCTTTTGATCTCTTTCTTCCTTCTCAGACATGAGGGCAGTGAGATTAAAGCTGGCCCGCATCTGTGATATGGAAAAAAGGAAAATAAACAATAGAGCGTACTCAAGTTTGGGTTATACAGACATATTTTGAATCCTTGTAAAAGTGTGACCCCTTTGACCTTTTGTTCTCAGAACTGAGGTCGTGCCTCTTCCTAAGGTGAGTACCTGGGGGTGAGGGCAATAGGGTTTGAGGGAGCGGTTTGAGAGAAAACTGTGTCTGACAAGCTGAACAATACTGGGAAGTCCAACAAGGTCGTCCCCGACTGTGCGCTCTCACAGCTCTTCACCGAGAAACAGAAACTGAGGAAGCAAATTAGTTCTCATCCGTCTTGCTGGGGGGCTTCTCATAAGTGCTCGATTAATTTCTTACTGTTAGGAGTGAGTCATTGTGTGCTGATGAATCATTTTTATTGAAATGCGTGAAATCTTGATACAAATTTTTGTTTTTGTCTTTAAATTCCAGAGATATTCTTTTGTTACAAACAGGTGAACGTCCTTTTTCATCCCACGTTCACTTATTGTGTGGTATGTTCAAAGAAAAATCCTAAAATTAGCTCTTCACTTATAACTAGTTAAGATTCAACTGGTTTTTAAGTTAAATTTTATTTATATAGGACCTTTAACAATAGACATTGCCTTTAAGTGGCTTTACAGAAATATGGATATAGATTAAGGTCCCTAATGAACAAGTGAGAGACGACGGTGGTGAGGATAAACTCCATGAGGAACAAACCTTGAGAGAAACCAGACTGAAAAATGAATAGTGCAATAATAAATCATTAAAGTATGCAGGTGTAGAAGACTAAAGACAATTAATATTACATGTGTTGAAACAATGTTCAGTATGAGTATATTGTGAATAAGAGTCCTGGGATGCGCACAGGTTACTATTTATGATTAGAGCAGCAGTTCATAGCTACAAATCTCCAGTATCCAGGTGAGATCCACTGAAGAAAGCGTGAGATTTGGGCATAAACTGGTTTAGGAATATTTAGGGTTCATATGAGACCAATGATAGCAGCAGAGGTTGAGTCACGAGTGCAGAAGCGCCTGGGCGAGAGCAACCAAAACAATAAGAGTGTGTCATTTTTCCCATCTTTCCCATAAAAATGTATCTGTTTTTCTCCGCCAGTATTTAACAGTACAACAAGAGCATGCCGCAAGATTTCTAGGGCACAGCTAGGCCAAGGGGAGTGGCGTTGTGGTCAAACCCCCGTCATTGCCCTCTCGCACATGACTGTTTGCAGGCCTGTGTTTAAGCTTCCTTCAGAGGTGTCCCAACTGTTTACTCACAAAACATGTGCTGACAAATAGATATGGCTCTGAACACAATTGTACATGGTTTTGCTGAACTTTATTCGAAACAGAACAGAGCTTATTCTCTTCAGAGCTTCTCTAAGAGAATCGGTCAGTTATAATCTTTACATCGCAATCTAATTTATACGCTTACAGTTAATGTTTTAACTCCTAATGCTCTCACAGTCAGCAGGGCAAAAAATAATATTTATTATTATTATTATTATTCCTCACTCTTATTTCTATTAGCGTCACTAAGGTTAATAAATACCTCCTAATACTGTTATTTGCAGATTTAATGAACAATAATGAATCATGAATTTTGTGATTAATGCCCCATATGTAAAGGTACAAATTAACTACCACTTGTATTATTTATTGTCAGTGAAAATAAATCCATACTGACTAAATTGATGCCCTTATTGGTGCTGTATTTGATGTTTGTGGAGGTTAATTGGCAAAATTCAATATTGAGTCTTAACAATTGGTGCCAATATTTACACTTGGAGACCAGAATTCATATAGAATTCATCAGTATTAATATACCTTATGCTAATTTGTGCTCATTTGTGTTGTGGATGGAGTAAATATTAGTTAATGGAGTATTTACTTACCATTCAAACAAAAATCAGTCCAGTTGAAGCAAGTCACTATCTATGCACTATTAATGCCTATGGTTAAGGAAATTTTAATGTAAAATGTTATGTACCTAGCATGGTTGCCTCACAGCACCAAGATTCGCACCTACTGGCTGATTTGGGCGGGTGGATTTCCGCCAGGTGCTCCGGTTTCCTCCTACAGCTCAAAGACACGCAGATTAGGGTAACTGGCTACTCTAAATTGCCCATAGGTGTAAATGTGAGTGTGAATGGTTGTTCATCTCTGTTTTAGTCCTGCAATAGATTGGCAACCTGCCCAGGGTGTACCCCGCCTCTCGCCCGAAGTCAGCTGGGCTTGACTCCAGCTTCCCAACTTTCCTTAATGTATAAGTGGTATAATTTCCTTAAAAAAAACAAAAAAAAAAACATGCACCAATACTTGATGTAAACTTGATGCTTCCACCATGTCTTCCAGCAGAGTTGCTGTAAAATGCAGGTGCTATTATTCTATAGTCTGTTGGGTAACATTGTATGGACGACAATAGCACAGAAAGCTTGGGAACTTCAACCGCACTCTGTTCTCTGCCATTGTTATTTTCCCAGGATGTCCTTCACAAAAAAATTGTAGAGAGGTTGAGCATCTGACAAAGTCTATTACAGCTTACAAGACACAGATGTGATCGACAGGAATAAGGAGGGGGGGGAGGCACACTCATTATCTTGTTAATTTAATTTTCCTGGAAATCCTTTGCTACTTGTTTGCATGGATGTGACTCTGCTATAGTAATACAAATAAGACACCAAAGACAACAGACTAAAAATAATGTGGTTTAAAAATCTCTATATTATTTTAATACTTTTTAATGTGCTTTGGTTTTTGGATATAGCTGAGCAAACATTTAGGTTTTTAACACATGAACTTGATCATAATCATTATTTATTGTTGTATAAATTAAGAAATAAAACACTCAGGACTATTGAACCATTTCAAGAATGACACCAGTTTTAAAAATCCATTAGAATGAGCACATTAATATAAACCTGTGATTTGTCTCGCAGCCTACTATCAGAGCTGCCATTATAGAAAATTAATCAACACCTGACCAATCATATCAGAGCATTTAACAAGGCTGTGGTATTGCATTTCTCTCAATTCTTCAGTGAAATGAAAAATCCCTATTTATTTTAAATCTCCTATTATTTTTTATTACTGCAAGGTCATTAACATGACAGCAATTAAAAAGTTTTGGGACTCCATTTCTATAAATATTATGAACATTTCCACTAATTATGATATAGATAAGTGCTATAAAAAGATTGAGTGATTTGGACGTCCATTATTAAAGAGACAATGAACAGAACATGAGGTTTAAAAAAAAGAACAGGGACAATTTAGTGTTAGACGTGTTGTTTGAAATATGACTAGCTAGTTATACGTCCAGGACTGAACATGCCGAGTCAGAGTGTCACCGAAGTTCTCCACACAGGCGTCAATGCAGTCAGTGGAATGGAAGAGGAGACGTCTGGAGCCGGCCACACATTACTCAGGCTACATTTGGCTGTTGAGTTCTCCAAAGGCGTGTTATTTCTGGGTTATTTAGAAGCAGCCAAAAGGTCCAAAGCCTGACTATAGCTGGGAAAACAGTTCATTTTTCATCTCCCGTGACTGGAATCTGTCCTTTCTGTTAGGATTTTTGGTATTATGACATTACAAAACATAGTTTTGACGCACTAGAAGTCACAACAGAGACTCCG
The DNA here is from genome assembly GCA_030068235.1 of Notoglanidium macrostoma. NCBI lineage: Eukaryota > Metazoa > Chordata > Actinopteri > Siluriformes > Auchenoglanididae > Notoglanidium > Notoglanidium macrostoma. The sequence continues at coordinate 12,184,288 of JAQQZR010000020.1, read as the reverse complement.
CTATCAGTGACTACATCTTGTTCCAAAAAAAAAAAAAAAACCCAACAAGGTTATTACGTTCAAATTTTTATTTTCCTCCAGAAACCGGTGTATGGAAGTGTGGTGTGAACATCCAATCAGATTGTAACTATCAAGATTCTGAAGCTTGTGGTCAGTTAAATTGTACGAAAGAATTCGTGGGCCATGGGCCCTGTGTCTGAGAGGGAAATTGCTGGATTAACCAGTTATTCTGGAGTTCTGGGAAACTGCCAAGAAAGACAAATTTAACAAATCAGATCAAAATTTTGTTTTTCTACCAAAAACATACACTATATGTCCATAAGCATGTGGACACCTCACCATCACACCCATATGCGGTTCTTCCCCAAACTGTTGCCACAAAGTTTGAGGCTCACAGTTGTATAGAATGTCTTTGTATGCTGTAGCGTTACAGTTTCCCTTCACTGGAACTAAGAGGCCCAAACCTGTTCCAGCATGACAATGCTCCTGTGCACAAAGCAAGGTTCATGGTGTGTGAAGGTTGGAGTGGAAGAACTTGAGTGTCCTGCACAGAGCCCTGACCTCAGCCCCACTGAACACCTTTGGGATGAACTGGAACACTGACTGCAGCCCAGGCCTCCTGTCTGACCTCACTAATGCTCTTGTGGCTGAATGAACACAAATCCCAACAGCCACATTCTGAAATCTACTGTCCATGAACTTTTGGCCATATAGTGTATTTTGACACTTTCAAAATCAAATATATTTGACATGGAAATCTTTTTTGTTGTTGTTGTTGTTTTAGGCTGATTCATGACCTTGCCTTAGGAGTTCAGTTTGCCAGTAAACGAGAACAACTGTGAAAATGTATGTAATAATCCTACAATGTCATATCAATATCAAAACAAAGAAAAGGACTTACACACTCTGTACAGATGATAGTTTTGAACTGTTTAACTGACTGAATAAAAAAGATATTAATGAAAAACCCAACCAAATAGAACATATTATAATAATCAGTGATTATTTTCCCAGTGATGTTAGTGCAAACACAGATTAGTCATGTGAAGTGAAAACAACAAGGCTTATTTATATTGACTTTTACTTTAGGCGATGACACAGAGACTGCTATGGCTGATGCTGATAATCGAAGGAAGATCTCATTTCCCCATTATCTATTTTTTTACAAACACTTCTTATACTGCAGAATGCTTTCACATGTATTAATATTAAGACTTTATGACCTTACATATATATATAGTCCTTTTGTAAATTCACAAGCATCATTTTATAAAAGATTTAATCAATGCATATGAACGTGCTGTTAGAAAAGACAAAAGATTAAAAAAGAATCAAATAAGATCAATTTTTCATGCCTAAACCAACGCAAACGGTCTAAGGTCATGTGACATGGCAAAACCACCAAGTATGTGTCGGTTTCTGCAGCAGCGAGACTTTTGTTTGGGGGAAATGATGCTTTCAACAGTCACAGCTATTTATAATCAGGAGCTGGAAGTGTGGGGAATCTGCAAGGCAATTACAACAGGAAGTGACCCATGTCCGTGTTTACGGTTCTCAAAGCAAGGCGGAGAGGAGTACATTGTGCAACAAATGAGTCAAAACAACCCCCCGAGCAACAATTGTGCAAAATCTCCAATATTCCACCACCCGTGTAATTGGGCGGGGGAGGGTCGAGGATGCAGGGTTCACAGTTTAAGAGTTGTATTGCTAATAAAATGCTGTGTTCCTAACAAAAAAAAAAAAGCCTCCAAAACTTCATTAGGAACGAAAGCATACATCTGCTTTTGATCACAGTTGCCGGGACAGCGTCCCCTGTGCCACGCTTATGTAATGTGGTTCATTGTGGGTGGTTTCATACTTCTGACTGCAATTGATGGTTACCAGTTAAACATTTTATTCTTAATTAGCTAAATATTTACAAATGATGTCATTATGCACCCAAAGTCAAGGCCAGTTTCTGATCCTGCTTTGATCAGGGTAACAGTTAATCACTTAGTGTTGGCTATATGCAAAACTTCAGCCATTACAGTGCAATTAGACCAAAAGTTTACAAACCGCCATCAGAATCAGAACATCAGCGTTGGCCTTTGGCATAATCGAAAGCTCGTTCTGAGAAAGTCCAAAATGCTCTGTGGGCCAAGTGATGGCTAGAACACTTCAGACACTTTCTAATTCAAGCATGGCTATAAAACCGAAGGGTCAAACAAACAGTAACACCACTGGGTGACTAGAAGAACTTGCCAAGCTGTTAAACAGAAACAGATGGAAAGGGGAGTCCAACAAAGGAACATATAATTAGGAAAATGGCTGCATGAGAAACAACAGCTCAGACTGGACACGATGCATAAATGAGTAGCATTAATTACTAATTACAGTCTTTTTAATTTAAATAAGTCAGTGGAACAATACACACTTATACACCAGGGGTTGAGACTATAACACCTTCCTTATAGATGAGTTCTCATTTCATGGCTATTCTAAACAGAATTAATATAAATAAACAGTGACTCTGACTATTTCCTGCGTTAAAGAATATGTTCTCTAAATTTAAAATGTTCTCAGGCACCTTGTGTATTTAAAGCATGTTTGTGTGGTTGGCAGATGCAATGGTGATGATAGTAAAGTTGGTGTGAGTGGCACTAGTGCCATGGCAGCCTGACAATCATTTTAAAGCAATGTACGCAATTTTACTAGTTAGTATTTCCATGACTGGCAAGAAAAATATGCCTTTAGTCATGTTGCTTTTCAGCGTGCCTTTCCTGTACTCTCTCCACAAATTATTGGCACAGCAGCCAATAATGGCGCACCCAGAGATCTAAATTACTGATCTTGCTTAACAGAGTTGTTTCCTCCATTAACGTTTGTACCCTCCATGAACCTCTTACTTGAATTGTCACCATCAATCAGGGCAGTAAGAATATACTTACAGCAAGTTGATGAAAGGATGTTCTCTTTAGCTGCTTGCATTTGAGCACAACTGAATCATTCAGTGACAATAAAATGTACCGGCCTCTTAAAGAAGGCAAATTCAAAGCACATGGACTTAAATGCGAAAAATGGGGCTTCGCACAGTCCACTGTATTATAAGATGAAATTATGGTGAACCGATACAAACACTGAAAATAGCATTGCTGATGTGGTGTAGTTGATCTTCCTGTGAAAGGAACCAGAAGGATTAGGAGGCGGACATTACTGGTCAAAGCATCGAGCCAAAGCCTCAGAGAAAAAAAGAACCTCAAAGCAAACCCAAGAAGAGAACGCAGCGATCAGCTTTTCTCCATCCAAATCCATCTAATTCTCTCCAGAGGTGGAAAGTACTTAAGTAATTGTGCTTTGTTACTCTATAGTATAGAGTATATTTTTAAGGGGAGCGTTGTACTTATACCCGTACTCATAGTCATCAAAGTGCATGCTACAGTCTATTAAAAAATCTTTCCGCTTCTGTGTATTTTACTATATTTATTAAGTAAGTAATAATGCACTTAAAGCTGGAGCCATGCACTTGGGGCATGCTGTTATAAGAAAATAATCGACAGGGTGTTGTGGTATGACCTATTTTTTTTTTATAACAGCATGTGATTCTTTATACACCGCAACTATGGAAATCCAAAAAAAAGTGACGTGTTACTTCTTTTTCTTCTTGTGATCTCAAGATAACAAACATTGTATTCTCATTGTCATAACAAAAAGGTACAAATACTAGGTTTGGCACAACTTCCTCCATTATCCATCTATCCATTATCTATACCGCTTATCCGTCAGGGTCGTGCGAAAGCTGCGGCCAATCCCAGCCGACTTTGGGTGAGAGGCAGGGTACACCTTGGGCAGGTCACCAATCTATTTAAAGGGCTAACGCAAAAATTAATAACCATTTACAGTCACATTATGGGCAATTTAAAGTTGCCAGTTGAACTAAACTGCATATCTTTGGGCTGTGGAAGGAAACTGGAGCACCCAGAGGAAACCCACGCAGACTCCATACACAAAGGCCCCAGTTGGCTGCTAGTTCCAAACCTAGAACCTTCTTGATGTGAGGCAACAGTGTTAACCACTGCACCACTTTGCCACCCTGATCCGAGTATAATATTCATAACATTTATGTCACAAAATCATAACATTTAAGTAATTTTACTGTGTTAGGAGTGAGGTTGTGAGAAAATCTTTGACCTTTAAACCTGTACCTCTTTGTGAACTTAACCATTTAGAGTTTCTCATATTAGTTAGTATTTCATCTGTTAGCCTATGAATAAAGTGAAATCAGTGTTTGAAATGGTGCATTATGGGTATTCTTTACCATCGATGGTACATCGTTTGGACACCATCCCTAAGGAAAGCTGTGCATTATGGGACTTTATGAGCACACCACTATGCTTTTGTAAATCAATATAAAACAGTGCAGTCTATCGTAAATTGTGTGCCGTTACAGATATTTCTTAACTAGCTCTGTTATGCTGTGATTGGTTGTTGTCTTCTCAGGAGCACACCGAGGCAAATTCCTAACAATTAAGCTGTATGGCAATACGTATTGAATTTTGACTCAAGCGTGCATAGGGAAAAAAATTTCCTTACTAGTAAGTCAGCAGATGGTTTTGCTGTATGTGTACCTTGTAACGTTATCACACACGGTACTTTACGCAAACACCATCAATTCTCAGGGTGTTGAAAGGAGGGGAAATATTTTCCCATCCTCTATCATCCGCTTTGTAGGCGATCCATACTTGTTTTGACAGATGTTTTTCTCTGGAGACTTAAATAGTGAACTGATACAGAAAGTGAGAAGGTGTGTTTCTTTAGTAGATCAACAGTTCATGGTTTTGGAAGTCGACATGTGGCCTGACAAACAGGTGTTTTTCTTTTTCTTTCCACTGATGGTTTTACCTCAAACAACCCATATCAGTCAGCTCATCCTTTCAGAATTTTGTAACATGTGAGTACAATTCAGCAGTAAAGTGCTATCATTACCAGCCATTTGTAATAACAGTAATATATCTGTATAAACATGATAAGACTGATCCTGAGGGCATTATGTCACCAAGCAGAGGCTTGGCTCTGACCTCATACCACTTTATCACTGCAAAAACACTTAAGCAGAAATGTTAGCCGTGTGTTTCAACCCCCGCTCTCATGTATCACGCATTATTTATTCGCCACGTTCTCCTAATCATGGGCACTATCCGGATTGGATAAAATAGTATCATACTCGACTATACTGAAGTACAAAAGCGTACTTCATATAAGAGAAAAAAATGAGTCGCAAGAGCACTGACAGAAAACTAAAACTAAAAAAACAAAGCTGCTCTTCTGTTAGTTTTAAAAACAATGTGACACAGTGTGGGTTGTGGAGCTGGACTGCCGCTATGGCGCTATGTGATCATTTGATTAGTGTTGTTTAACGTGGTGAAATTTGCCACATTACGTAATGATGAGTTGAGAACAAGATGCTAGATGCTCTTATTCTGTGCATGAGAAAGAAATTAGAAATTCAATTAATTAGATAGATAAATCAAAGTAATAAATTGAGTAAACTTAATTCGATTACGATTCTGTCAGAGTAGAAAAACCCATTCTTGATCCTGTATTAGCTTACAGCATACCACACTGGTTGATACATGAACAGGAAATAAGCATGACTAATACATGAAATTAAAAGCACTATTGCAACCAACTTAGACTACATTCACGCTAGCCTAAAAAAAAAGAACTGGATCTGTTTGGGATGCAGACTGTAACCATAACAACCCTGTTACAACGAAGTCTTAGCTAAGTATGCAAAAACACTTAGATACAGGATGGTGGGATGATGCAAAGCTGTTTTATTATTATTATTATTATTATTATTATTATTATTATTATTATTATTATTATTATTATGTGCAGTCTGCTTTATTCTTCTGAAATCACAGTAATTTGTCAATGATTTTCTTTATTTATTAAAAAACAACACGCCATACTTTTTTTTAAAATCTATATATAATTACAATTCAACTTACCAGCCTCTCGTTTTTCTCACCTTTGAAGTTAATAAGATAATAAGGGTTTGGAATCTAACAAAAAATAAAGAAAAAAATCAACACAGCGCAAACTCATCTGTCCTGAAGAGGAAAACCTTACTGATTGTTACAAAGTTTTGACACTGGAGACTCCTTCCATAATTGTTAAACGGTCTCCTAAAAGACAGCACTGTATCAATGATTATTTTCTTTGGTAAATAAAAGTCTTTCAAATTAATTTATTATTAGGTGTAATACTAATTAGCTATCTTGTTAAGCTCACTATCTAGATGAGATTTATTTCTCAGAATTGGAATTCCATTAAAGAAAAAGAAGAACAAGAAATAGTAGGCTTTTTAAAAGCCTTTCAAGGTGACTTTCCTTTTTCTATTTCCTTCATGATTCATGCTTCGTGATTAATTAAATTAATTAATACATTTAATAGATTAAATATGTTAATTACATGATTAACTGTTTAATTAAAGGTTTAATTAATTCAATTTATTTTATTATAAGACTTTTGATCAAAAAGCTCCATTTTCTAGTGCTTGTAATGGTAAATCCTTTGTCCTCTTTCTTTAATAATATATTCTAAGCACTAAGCAAACAACACTGCTGAACATTTTTTTTTACATTTTATTTTAACACAATCAAGTCAGTGGGTATCTATTTTTCCTGACTTTAAACCGCTAAAGTTGCATAAACATTCTATGGTGAGAAGTATGAAGGTCAAAGTTAAAAAATACAACATAATGATCACCCCATCCTCCCAAATGGAACTCCAACTCCTAGAATTTCCCACATGTACCCACACCCACTTCCCCTGTTTCATTTAATCATCCCTGCTCAAGTTCTCCCATCTTCTAATAACACACGTTTTCCATTAACTCCTATATACATATACACACACCGCACTGTATGGTTCTTTCCTTAGTCTTGTTGGCTGCCCTATTTTGCCCCTTTGCTTAGTTGCTCTTTTTTAAGCTTTATTGTTTTGATCATTTACTTCACTATAGGCTTAAACATTTGTCCATTGCTTTGGATACTTTGCCTATTTATTAAAAAAAACCCAAAAAGTCCTGCTTTGTATTTTAAACCAGAATTTGTCTCCACAAAGACTGACCCAAAGTTCCAGTTCTCAAGAACACAGCATGTTACCACAGTTGGTACCATTATTATATTGCACTGTTGACATATTGTCACTTACGCATCTCTAATATATGTTAATTTGTGGCCACATATTGTTAAAAAATAACCATGTCATCTGTGATCAACTTTGATACATAATATACAGTTGCAGTCATACAGACATCATGGAGATAAATGTCATATGGCAATACAGCAGGTGTCTACAGTCAAGTGAGTTTTACATCGCCATGGACTGAGAGGCTGCCACGCCAGACAGAAGCCCCTGCTCCAAAATCAACACCTTTAAGCTTAACTAAAGTTTGCAGTTGACCACATGGACAAAGGAAAATCCTTCTGGAGGAAAGTTTTATGGTCAGATGAGACAAATATTGAGTTGGTTGGCCACAATGACCAGAGGAACAGAGGAACACTGTACCAGCTGTTAAGCATGGTGGTGGGAGCATCATGATCTGCCAGTGGAACTGGTGCTCTACACAAAGTGGATGGAATAATGAAGAACCTCAGAATTCTTCAGTACAACCTCAAACCATCAGCTAGACTGTTGAACCTTAGATACAATTGCATGTCACAACAGGTCAATTTACCCCAAACACACATCAATGCTGGCTGTAGAATGGATAATCTTTAGCAAGAAGAGTTCTGCTAGAAGCTTCTTGATGGCTACCAAAAGCATCTCTTCAAGGTGGAACTTGCTAAGGGACATTTAACCAAATACTAGATGTATGTATAATTTTGATCTGTGTTGATTTCTGAGAACCCAAAATAAATTAAAACGTGTGCACCAAATTATTGGGGTTTTTCTCTTTTAAAGATGCATGTTGTATAATCATTCTTCCCCGGAAAAGTAAAAGTTCAAAGAAATCATTGAAAACTCCAATATTGCCATGACATTCATGTCTATAATGATTGTATGTATACTTCTGACCACAACTATAACTATACATAGGCATGAACCAGAGTTGGTTAGAAATTTAAATCAGCATGTTGAGTTGTATTTAGTATCTTCTAATGTCAGCTTTGAACCTAAACATAACATAAAAGCAAACCCAAGCAGAATATGAGTTCCAGTTTTTTTTCACCTCCACATCTTTCTGATAGTCTCAGAAGTCTGCATCCTCATCACAGACACACACCATGGCATGGTAGTGTGTGTTTATTTTCTGCTGGTCCAATAGTGCGGCAGTGCTGACGTGTGTGACACGGGTGTGTGAAAGCATGTGGTGTGAATGTGGCTGCTTCATCCACGTGGTCTGAACCAGCAGTGTATCACTGCAACTGCAGTGTATCTGTGTGTGTGTGTGTGTGTGTGTGTGTGTGTGTGTTTGTGTATATACACTTCTTAGTCGACAGTATACAGGAACTTCTACAGATGCTACAAAACTTCCAAGAAAGCGATTTCACACCATAACATCTTCTTCATTACTTTCTACAAGCACTTTTACAGTACATTTTTTGGTTTTGCGAAATAAAATAGCATTGCACTGTGTTAATGTATGAGCGATGGCAGAGGAAATCTAATAGGAGAAGTTGTTTACAGCTTACCATCCGTCAAGGCCAAGGCCAGTCTTTTAAACCTGGCTCATGTTTTTATTCCATATTTGGTGTCTTTTAACCAGCTTGGAGGAGCAATTAAAACGTTTGTTTAGCTGCTGGTGATTTAACTACAATAGACCAGTAGGTTTAGTAACAAAAATGTTTTCCTGTTGTAAAGCCATGAGTTAAGACCTGTTTTGCTTGTCAATTTATTTTTTATTTAATTTGAAAGACTGTGCATTTTTATGACTGCCACTAGCCCAGGCTCCTTTTGTATTTCAATAGCGAGGATAGTGAGGACATGTTTTAGAAGACGGGTAAAGATGTTTGGAGTGTGTGTGGCTGAAAGACCATGTCAGCACAAGCAATTTCATGACTAACTTTCTGCAGAGCAAGCAAATGGAAAACACATTTCAATGGAAAAACTTCCACACACACACACACACACTCTGAAGTCAAAAGAAGGGAAAAAAAAGAAAGTAGCCATTGGAGAACAGTGGATGTGACAGCAGTCATCGACCTCCATTCCAATGAAGCTGTCTAGTAACACTTAAACATGAGTGAGAATCAGATGAGTCTTTCCCAAGGAATTAATGTAGCCTATTATTATGGCCAGTGAGAAATTTCACGTCCGTGTCAGAAGTGAGTGAGCATGTGCACGTCTCTTCTATCTGAATGAGACACTGGAGTCACGTCACATCCCAGTGGTTTAGTGTTAGGGGGCGAGCGTGAGGACGTCACTCGGGGGAATGTAACAAGCTCAGACTTATGAGCTCCTGGCAGTTCACTGCTAACACAATTAAAGAGCTATTGTGGATTTGACTAGATTTTCTACTGGATGAGAAAAGGCAGGGCTGCAAAAGGTTTCTCACTTGCATTTTCATTCGCTGCATTTAGCAGACACCTTTATCTAGAGAGACTTACAGAAGTGCATTGTAGTCGCCATCAATCCATAGGAATACTACTAAGCTATAATCAGTACAAGTAGATGTTTTATTTTTCTCTTTTAACTGCTCCTTTAAGTGCTTAGTAAAGAAGTAGGTCTTCAGTCTCAATTTGGTCTGTGACTCAGCTGTTCAGAGAGCCAGTGGAATTTCACTCTACCTCCTGGGTGCCAGTACAGACAAGAGTCTTGATTCATGTCTCTTTTGTACCTTGAGGTATGATGGACACAGTAAACCCATGGTAGAGGCTTGAAGGGACAGTAGTTCAGAGCAGAGTTTGAGAAGTGCCTTCAGGTAGGTTGGGGCTGGTCCATTTTCTTGGCTATAGATTTGAAGGTTCCATATAGTACTCAAAATAATCCTTGGGTAATATGAGCCCTTGAACAAGACTGAAGAATTGCTCTAGGATTGTTAGACAATTGCTTTCTTCATTTATGACCTCTGACAACTTTTAAGTAGACTTAAAAAGCGAGAACAGTTAACTATAAAAAGATCTTTGAGAAACCACCTAAGGGTGTATTAGTTATAAGAAGGTTGTGAAATCAAATCGCACAACTGCCAGCATGCCAATGTTGTGCCCTTGAGCAAGAGTTTTACCTTCTCCAGAGGTTTAATACAATGATGGACCATGACTTCTTACTTCTGACAAGTTACAAATAGAACCGCTTTAGGAAGCCAGAACTGATAACTTTAACTCTTGATATTCCCCCTAAGGGTGTATTAGTGACAAGAAGGTCATGAATTGAACAGTTAGCCTGCCAAAGTTTGGCCCCTGAGCAAAACCTCCAACTGGTCTAGAAGTGTCAGACAATGGCTGACCATGACCTCTGACAATTTTTTAACCAAAGCCTGTTAAAAATATAAAAAGAAATTGGGCTTGTTGACATTTTCCATTCTTTGTGGCTGTTGTGTTGAACATAGCAGCTACACTCTGGACGATCCATCAGTGCTTCACATTAAAGTCAGGGATGGCTGTGCTCCTCTTCCTGTTGATCCTATGTCAGAGTCCTAACCCACTGCTTCCCACGTTGACACAAATACTCACAGGCCCATGTGACATCCTGTGCGGAAGCAGGGAACAATAATGGACACGTACATGGAGACACAGGAACTCTCAGAACACCACGTTGTGCTCCAGTCAGCGCGTTACAGGACTTTTGAACACCTAAATCCCGTTGCTGGGAACACATCATCAACAGCTCTTTCTCCATCCAAGTAGAGGTGTGAATGACAAGGCTCAAACAAATGTTTCCAACAGGAACAAACATAGTCGACCAAAGTGTTGCAAACCATGCGAACCAAGAGGAAAACCCTTTTTTTTCTTTTTTTTTTTTTTTTTTTTTACCTTGGTATGCCATAATTGCAAATGTCTTGCCACTAGTGGTACATTTTTAATGCCTTTTTCACGCCTGTGCTTGCAGTTCATGTGCTGGTGTTCACAGTTTTTGGCCACATCCGACAGACCTTAACTACATGATGGTTGGGTTGCAGTTAACGCATTGCACAATTCTGCAAAAAACGTGTTAAATAATAGTGTCGGAGCCCGAGCTCTTACGCTTCAGCTAACGTTAGACCTCCTCTCAAGCAAATAACTGTTAAGACTTGCCAACCTAAACAAGCTTGGACCTTACTTGTTTACAGCAGTAGAAGTTTCTTTCCCTCTTAGGAGTGTCTTGGTGGTACTTGAGTGGCTAATCTTCATCTTCAATCTTCAATCTGTAATGTACCATAGGCCTCTGATATAATTCAGGGAAACCCAAACCACTACTTCATGTGTCGTATATATTGAATTTGCTTTGATCTATAGACGTACTGTAAACTTCTCCAGCTCTCAGCTTTTGCTCAGTGTTTCCTGTATGCCACAGTAGTGATGTGTACTCATGATTCTTGTCAGCTTATCTATGTCCTCAGACGAACTCCGAAAACGGAGAGTTGTTACTGGTATGGAATAAATTATTACATTATTTTACTTTTACCTGCTTCTTTTTAGGAGTATTTGGCTTGAAAATTGTTTCAGTTCCTCCTTTATTTTCACCTGTAACTATAGATGGACTGCTTATTTTTAGGAGCATTTGGCTTGAAAATAGTTTCAGTTCCTCTTTTATTTTCACCTGAAATACAGTTGGACTATTCACAATTGGTCATTTTAATTATTTATTTAACCGGGATTGTTCTCATGAGTTGCTTTTCCTTGTCTTTTAATATGGTAAAAATATATGTTCTGAAAACATATATTCAAAACCTTTTCCATACATACTGTTCCAACATTAAAAATACTGTTCCTGGAATACTACAGACATGACTGCCTTCATCAAACCTCCATAGTGATACTTGAAATTTGAAATTCATGAAATTCCATGCAGTGGTGGAAACACAAACCTTATTGACCTTAACCATTAATGTGGCAAGCGCAAAGGCGACAGGAAGTTTTCTCTCTATGCACTTCCTTTGTCCTTTGGACACTGTAAAGTTTCCACTGACGTGTATATATATATATTTATATAAATATATTTCTTACAGCAGTAGCATCTGCTGAGACCCATGTAGCATCAGTAGAGACCCATGATTTGGGTCTCCAGTCCCATGGGAACTGTGAATGTGCTTAGATTATGTGGTGGGAATATTCATCAAAAGCAGTCCACTGGGGATCGAGGATATGAGAGGGCTTGACCGGGGAATGTTGAAGAACACCAGTTGTTTCTTTGCAGCAGCACTAGCCAAGCGGACATCACCCACAACAGAACGTGTTCGACGATGTACACAAATGCTTTTTCTTCCAGAAAAGGAGGAGATTTTTTTTGATCTTTGATGAGTCTGAATCAACCTGCCTTTTTGCCTCACATGGTCAACAGCGTTTTGGAAAAACTCGACTTTCTCTGTTTCTCAGCATAGCATATATACACGCTTGCCTGAGTTCTTGGTATCCTCATCTTGTAAACACAGGAAAAATAAGGCTTTGAGTTTCAGTTCAAAGTCAGAGGATCTGGAAACTCAGTGGATGAACACTCTCAATCCGCAGTGCTTACCCAGGCAGCGACAATAAAAAGAACCTGTTGCAGCTTACCAAGTTCATTCATTTAATAGAAAATATCTGGGTGAAAAAGGTGTCACCTCTTTTTGCTCACAAATGACTAATAATGCTTCCCTGCAATCCCTGGCTTCATACAGCTGACAATGCAAGTGCACAGACACACTTGTTCATGCTGTTCCTGTGCAGGATCGTGTCTTCATTAGTGTGGATTAGCTGAAAAACACAGGAAGGCAATTGACTTCTCACAAGAATGCACCGTCCTCTATGGCTCTTCTCTCCGTTTTACATTTATCTGTATTTCTTTAAGTGAAGTTGACACTTTGCTTAAGTTTACAAAGGAGCTTTTGTGGCTACGAAGGCTTGGTGTGCCTCTGAAAGCATGCGAAGTGTCTATTATAAGGCAGAAGAGTCATAGTCAAAAGGTTTTAAAGAGAAATCAAGGTCCTTCCCCCTCCTCCTGTTCTGCAAACTCTGCTTTCAACATTGCTTAGTGTCTGCTTTACTCTTTCTCGGTTCCCTTGATGAAAAACTTCAGCATGACTGAGACATCCATTGTGTTAAACTAATCCATCTCTGCATTGTAAGTTATATCCTTTGCTTACTAATGTAAACAAAGTACTGGGTTTTTTTGTGTGTGTGTTTTGTTTTTTTTTTTACTGCAGATGGTAATTTCTTTAGCTCCCCCACAGTCTAAGGACTGAATTGTATTTTAGTGGGCAGGTAAATTAGAGACTCCAAGGGGTTTTCGACAGCGGTGGTTTAAATGTGTAAAGTGATTTTGCATGAGTTCTTTCTTTCTCTGTTCTTCCCTTCCCACACACACACACACACACACACACATAGTGGGATGATCACAGGCTCTCCAAAGCTTTCTGTGTCAATATAGGCTCCAAGCAACTAGTTCCAGGCAGGCTGCTCCAGCCCCCATTTTTGTCCCCTTGGTTCTGCCAGGCAGAACAAACACTACTCAGTGTGCAATTAGGAGAGTGGCTCTATTAGTGGATTCTTCCGAACCAGTAGAGAATGAGAGGCTTGTTTTGAAGGGTATTGCATGGGGATGTTCCCTGTTTTAACCACATGACAAAAAAAATCTCTCTCCTGAAGCTTGCACTCCTGTTTTCAATGAATGCTATTGTAATAATTTTCTTACAGCATCTATTATCAGCAATCAAACGGCAAGCATAGAAATTGAGCACCTTAATGAAATGGTAACTCTGAGCATAGCAGCTTAATGATGAATGTAACATTAATTAATAGCGGCATCACAGCTCGAGGGTCAGGGTTCCGAATATTGCATGTTGTTTCCCTTTTCCCTGTTCACCCTTTCCTCTGGATTCTCCGATATCTTCCGAACTCCCAAAAAACATACCAGTAGGTGGATTGACTCTGCTAAATTCCACCTAGGTGTGAATGTAGATATAGATTCCTCATGAACAAGCCAGGAGTGAGAGTGGCACGGAAAAACTGCCTGAGAAAACATGAGGAAGAAAGTCTGTGAGGTTCCAGACTTAAAAGGGAAACCCATTGTCTTCTCAGTGATGCCAGATAGTGGGATTATAAATCATTACAAATCATTATAGTATTCAGGTGTAGAAAAGTAAACAGTGCCATGTTGAAAGGAAGTTCAGTATGAGCAGATTGTGAATAAGAGTCCATGCATAGTCTGTACGATAACAGACTGGTTTCCTGGTTAGATTATCCACTGTGGCAAGGGTCAGGCTTGGAAAATAGTAAATATATAAATAGTTATAAACATGAATCGTTTTTCAAAAGTGTAAATCTTTAGGGTGCCCATGTGGGACCATCCATAGCAGTTTACAAAAGCTCTCAATTGAAGAATAAAAAGGTCGGTTTGGGATCATTGAAGTCACAATATGTAGGACATTCCTACTATGCTGAGATTTTCCTTCAGGATCAATACAGTTGATCGTATCTCTTATGTCCTGCATGTTTGTTTCTGATCGTTAGTGGACACTTTGCCCTTTGTCAGCTCCTATAACAGATGCTTGGGTTGGATTCTGCCTCATTTGTATACATGTGATTCCTAAATAAATCACTCTAAATCAGGCCTCTGTTGTTGTTTGTCCTACACACTCCAGACCTGTAGGTCAACACAGCACAACAACGTCTTGAGTTGACGTGCCAGGGATGCCATGAGTCCTAGATTATTCCAGAGAGACGCTGCATCACTTGGGATTGCTATTGTTCTTGATCAATCATCCCATGCCTGTAATTTCTCTCCATCATAAGAACGCTGCCCCGAATATCTGTCTGTATATGATCCGAGCGCATTCACAAACACACTCCAGCTGCTTTTTGCTACTGACTGTCGCACGAGCCAAAGGCGGTTAAATAAATATGTCCCTTGGTGAAGGAGCAAGATGCAATCTGTTTGTGTCTCTTGAAAATTTGTAAAGAGGAACCATGTGAAATGGCTTTACTGCGTGTCTCAGAAATACCTGTCATTTCAAACATAATTACAAGTTGCAAGCATAGTTGGATTCACCCAGTGTATTAATTATTATTATTATTATTATTATTATTATTATTATTATTATTACTATTTCTGTTCCTGTAAAACTGGCAAAATAACAATCCGATCCAGAGCAGTAGTCACCAAAGTTGTTCCTGGAGATCTACCTTCCTGCAGGGTTTTTTTCTCCATTCAAAACCTAACACACCTTTTAGTTGAACAAGAGCTTCTGAAGCTAACGATTGCATGGTCAGGTGGAGACAATTGTCGCTGGAGTCTTCAGTGGGTTAGATCTTCAGGAATAATGTTGATAACCACTGATGCAAAGTAATAATTAATCATATTGCACCTGAAGTTGATTGTTTTCCTATAACAGTATGTTCCTCAGTGCTATTCCTTTTATACCACAACAATTTGTCAATGCTATTTTTTTTTAAATTTCATCAAAGAATGACACATCACGCTTTTTTTCAGTCAATAGATATGTTTAATGCTGTGGAACATCTGTGAGGCAAGGTATCACTTATTCAATAACAGCTATAAATGTCATTCCTTTATCAACCTTTCTTTCTTTTTTCTCCGTCTTCCATCCTGGAGACTTTCTCATGGTGGAAAACTCAAAGTTACAGCATTATCCGATGAGCTGACGCCTTTTGTTCAGATCTGATCAGATCTGCTGCTGTAGAAAATGAATCAACACCTCCTGACCAATCAGAAGTGACAATTCAGTAGCAGAGTATAAATTGGAAAACTGGTATATAATGTGCTTCTAATCGAAAACACACTTCTTGAAAAAAAGGTGTTTTGTTTTTATAAAGGTTTTGGATCTGTTTCTTTAAATGGGTAAAGGAACAGCACTCGGAAAATCAGTTAAGCCGCTGATATTCAGAATGTGGTTTCATTTACGACAGCATGTTCCTCCTCCCTGTAGTGTGGCATGCTATTCTTCTGTAAAACTATCTGAAAGCATAAAAAAGTTAACCGTAGTGTATCATTTTGTCATATGCTGCTAAAAGAAACAGTTTTATAAAGACATTTCAAATAAAGTTTTATAGCGTGGTCATGTAAATTCTTTGTAACGAGGCCAAAAAGGATTTTTTTTTACCACTCTGCTGGTGTACATTGGCTCTGCTGGTGTACACTGAATGGATGAACAGTGTCTGGTCTGAATCCACTCACCAGACAAATAATAAAACTGTGTTAGGTTAAAATGTTAAATAAGGCATGCATTTTATTGATTTCAAAATACCACTGTTCATCACAGTTTTTATGTAGCATCTGTTGGTGTGTCAGTGCACCAAAGGAATCTTTGAGCCTGTACAAATGCATAAAATTACATACGAGGGCATGCCTTGTGGACCGGAATCCAAAAAAAAAAAAAAAATGTTTTAAGTGAGCTTGCATCATGTTGTGACAGGCCATCTGACCTTCCAGCTGCACCAGATGCCACAAGCTGCTTTGAGAAATAATCAAACAGGAGGTCAGTGGTCACCACTTTGATCCATACAGGGTTTGCCTGCATTTCCTTGTTTCATGTCAAAAGATTAAATTATTTAAAATTTTACTTTAACGTCACGGAGCACCTTGGTTACTATTTGACCAAATTTCTGAGCAGCTAAATGATCATTCAAACAGATGACAAATTAAAGGAAAAATCCTGTTGCTCTGCTCTTTTTAATCTCTAGCGTGTTAGCATGTCAAATCAATATGATTTTATTTCTCACTGACCAAATTTATCCTTTATTTAAACGATTTCTTTCTTGATGGGTGTGTATTATGAAGGATGACTCCGCCCCATCCACATGGCACAAGGCCTCACTTTTAATGGACAGGCGAGGATGAAGATGATGTAAATCATATGCTATGGCCTTCACAGTCACCAGACCTCAACACAACTGAACACCTATGATTCCACCACCATCATCAAACACCAAATGAAGGAATATCTTGAGGAAGAATGATGGCTTGTAAACTCATTTACAACATAACACACTTTATGTTGGTTTTTTTTTTTCCTTTAATTTGCCACACGTCTGTAGGTTACCATTGGTGATACGCGCTTCAATGCAATGCAGACTCATTAATAACACACTGATTTTTACATTTTGAGTAGTACTTCTCACATCATAACTGACCATGAAGAGGACACTAGAGTTGAGTGCATTAACACCTATTTCTGTGCTTATTTTAGTTTCTCTGAGTACTTTTTCCATCGCAACAGTCTTTGTACTGGCTTTGCTCAATGACCCGCTGTATTGGATACAAATTAAGTTTAGTCCTAGACTAAACAGGATTGTTAATGACATAGCTCATAGTAATGACAGTATAACTGAGTGTCAGTGTATTTTCAGGGGATACTGAGCTAAATATGGAGTTTTGGGTAGATATTTTTGCATTCATTCACATTCACATAAATTCTTTGCACAGGACCAGATGCTGTGTTCACAAACTATGTTAAGTAGCAAGTTAATGCAAACTAGCTCCTGTGAATCACTAACCTGTGAAGACTAAAGTATATTCCAGAGCGCTTCTAAATCTCTAAAACCAAATCACAAACAATCTCAAACATCTGCTGCCAGTGCTTTACTGGCGTAGTAAAGTTGTTTGAAATATTTAACGACGACAAGCTTTTCAAAGGTATTGTGCCGACTGGGGTGTTGTTAGTGATGCGGTCGCTTCACCTATTACATAATGCACTACCAGTGAAGAGTAAAGTTTACACAACGCTCTGCTACTCGGCCACATGAAAGTGCAGCCATGCGGTGGAGATGAACTGCAAACGAGTCATGTTTTACTTCAAACAATAAATGTCCTGACTTCTATTAGTAATGTAATGTTTGCTACTAAAGGCGGAATATTTTTATTACAGTGCTTGGCTGATGTAGATGTTGGTCAAATTTGTATTTACATTTACAGCATTTAGCAGACACCCTTACAGTGTGACTTACAGACGTGGTTTTTAGTCTCCATCACAAACACATCCTCAAGCCAATACACACATTGCTCAGGGTCTAAGAATACCGTCAAGTTAAAACCCTATTCGAGGAGGAACGATAACAGGCAAAGGATTGTTTTTAATTGAATTCGGGTGCTTAGTGAAGAGATACAGTATGTCTTTAGTTGTTATTTGATGACAGCCAGTCACTGAGCTGTTCAGACAGCCAGGGGAGGGTCATTCCACCATCTCAGCACCAGGATCCAGGACTAAGAAGAGTCTTGATGTATGTTTT
This sequence comes from Notoglanidium macrostoma, assembly GCA_030068235.1. Lineage (NCBI taxonomy): Eukaryota > Metazoa > Chordata > Actinopteri > Siluriformes > Auchenoglanididae > Notoglanidium > Notoglanidium macrostoma. The sequence goes on along the minus strand of JAQQZR010000020.1, from coordinate 12,165,938 downwards.
CCTTGTTTCTTGAGAGATAGTGAGTCCAGTGAAGCCCTGCTAGAGCCAGAAAGGAAGAGTGGAGCAGAGCAAGGTGTGATAAGTGCATTAAAACCCATTCCATAATGCCATATTACAGTTAAAGAAATGATCAAATAAAAATCAAAGTACATTTTAAATATGTATACAAGCAAATCCATGATTATGCTCGGGTATAGGATAAACAATGGCTGAGTAAATCAGGAAACACCAGTCCTATCTTTATACATGTGTAGGCTATGCTGTCAATTTCCTAAACAGCCATACGGTGTATGTTAGGGAGTCTTTGGAAAAAAAACATCAAATGTCAGTGTGGCTGAATTCTGAAAAACAGCCAAAAATGGCACAAAAACCACATTTTCATCTTAGTACATGAACAGACGAATATGTTTTAATAGGACGCTCTTAGTTTGGAAATTCTTCACTCAGTCTCAATTCACATACTTGCTATTTTGAGAACATAAGTGTGTTCACACTAAGAAGTATGGCAACATGCGGTGTACTACAAGTACCCAGATGGTGTACTCAAAATGATCAAAATGTTGATTGTGCAACGCTGCACTCTTCTCACCCTCAATGGTCGCCATCTTGGCTACGTAACACCAACCTATTTACACTCAGTTGAAGGAAGCATGTAGTCGACGTCGATAGAGAGCGATGTAATTTCCACGTTGTGTAAAATATTTATGCACACAAGCAAGAAAAATTAAAGGCGCGTTCATTTTTAAAGAAGTGAGCAAAAAAACAAACAAACAAACAGGCAGATGGTTTTGGCGGGTTGTCATTGTCGTTTGATTGTCATTTCTGGTAAGTGCACGATTTGCTGTGTTCGATTTGAGACAACACTCCTGTTCGAAAATTCATGCCGTACACAAGTAAGTTCATATTGTGCATACTGCATAGAATTATACTTACAGAACTATGTGAATTGAGACACAGCTTTAGTGTCACTTGGGTAAGGCGCTTTGTGAATATGGCCTCTTCGCTTTAGCTGGATCACACTGATATAAATTCAAGTAGCTAAGTTAAATACATTTTTGTATCTCCAAATTAGTTCCTGGGCCAACCTTATATATTATGTACCTGGTTACAAAATATTACCATTATACAAATAAGCAACACAAAATGTGAACTATACTATGAATAAAGTGCAGATGTGCGTCTTCTCTACTACTTGGGCCTTTAAAAGATGCCTTTAGTCTTCCCACATGACTCAGCACAGTTTATCGTTTCTGTCCCGATGAGGCAGAGAACCAGACAACACATCAAACAGCAGTGCCACTCTTATGAACAGCCAAAGCAATCAGCCTGATTGCATGGCCCTTATTATCGGTAATCTCCAGCTAATGTTGCACACAACAGAGACATTCTGATGCGCTAATTTGAGCTGATACGGAGTGCGTGCGCAACGTAACACTGCAAAGGACCTATGAATTCCAACGTCATTTAAACGTGCTGAGATCTGAGATAGCCAGCATGCCGCCAACTTCAGGACAGAGACAGCACTACACCGAGCCACCGGTTGATGCCTATCGCGATATTTCATGCCCTCGGCTTCAAATGCAGCGCACGCCATGCTTTTCCTGAGTGCTGTTTAAAAGAGCTGAGCTTTGTTTGCGATGGAGCTGAAACCAAGAAATTATCCTTTTAACAGAAAGTGTTCCTGGCTGTTGCACAGACCATTAACCTTTCCTTGTGTTGAAGGAAATCTCTTGTAAAAGAGTCAGAACATTTGTCAGTCTGTCGGGATAGTTTATCGTCAGCAAAACTGCATCAGTTGCTTTAGTTTAGGTGACGCAGTGGTAGGATTTCCCGGAGAGTGCGTAAAGAATGCCTTGTAGGGTAAATAGATTTCACTGAAATAAATGACGCTTGTCGGTCATGTCATTATCACAAGGAGAATACATGAGTTTCAATTATTAACCCTTAGTCCACAAGGTCTTTAAAATAAACCTCTGTCTTTGAGTGTATGCAGCACATGCTGAAGTGTTTTATTCTTCTTATACCACAGCAATTCGCTAACCCAAATAACTTGTTTATGCTCATGTTTATGAACGTCCATGAAAAAAGTTACTTTTCATTATCACTTGCATTATAACAGATAAACAGTCGTTCCCTCACCAGTCTTTCTCTCTCTCTCTCTCTCTCTCTCTCTCTCCTGAAGTTAATAAGACAAAAATGAAACCAGAAAGTGGAAAATCCTCTGTCTTGAAGACTTTTCCATGGAAGAAAATGTACTTTTACGACGCATTGACCCTGAAGAACCCTTCCATGAATGTTAAATAAACTTCTTCTCACATAAAATAGTGCCATTTGAAAAACTATTTGATTATAGCACACAATTGTTATAGAAATTGTAAATGATAGAAATGATTAGAAATTATATTATGATGCCATTATAAGAAATTATAACATATTACAACAAGAGCATTAATATATAAACATGTGATAATATTACAGCTGGTCTTTCTGTCTGAGCTGTTGCTGTAGACCTTCTGACCAATCAGATTTAAGAATTCAACAATTCAGTGGTATAAACGTTATGTTTATTTTTTACACCCTGGACAGGTTACCAATCAATCACAGGGCTAACACAGAGACGAACAACCATTCACACTCACATTCACACCTATGGGCAATTTAGAGTAGCCAGTTGACCTAATCTGCAAAGTCTTTGGGCTGTAGGAGGAAACCAGAGCACCTGGACGAAACCCACGCAGGCACGGGGAGAACATGCAAACGCCACACAGAAAGGCCCCAGTCAACTGGCAGGTTTGAACTTAGAACCTTCTTGCTGTGAAGCGACTGAGCTAATTATACAGTAAACGTCGCTGGCTAGATAACGGAGTAACACGAAAAACACACTTTTCTGTCAGTACAATTTTAAACACAGTATTTTTCAGTGAGTTCTAATCCTCGCACTTGATCTGTTGTTGTCGAGTGTTTAAGAGCTAGGCAGTTTGCTGAAACACTTTCAGAGTTCGCTAAAAGAAGAGTCTGGCCCATCAGGTATGCTGTGCCTACTAATGAGTTGCCCTGTGTCTCTTTGGTTTCTCAGAGGAATGTCCACAGCTAGGAGAAAGAACACTGCTCGTTTTTCAAATGGGACATCAAATGGGAGACTTTCAGTACAATGTCCTTCATTACCTACAGTATAATGTTTGCTATACTTCTTGCTTATAGCAGAATATGTGTGTGTGTGTGTGTGTGTGTGTGTGTGTGTGTGTGTGTGTGTGTGTGTGTGTGTGTGTGTGTGTGTG
>JAQQZR010000020.1:12126566-12138408 GCA_030068235.1 Notoglanidium macrostoma | reverse complement strand
CACACCTATGGGCAATTTAGAGTAGCCAGTTGACCTAATCTGCATGTCTTTGGACTGTGGGAGGAAACCGGAGAAACACACGCATGCACGGGGAGAACACGCAAACTCCATACAGAAAGGTGATCCGGGGATCGAACCCAGGACCTTCTTGCTGTGAGGCGACAGTGCTAAGCACTGCACCACCATGCCACCCCCCTGATGTGTAAATGGGCTAGTTATTTCTGATTTCTGTAACTCTCACATTTACAATAGTCCATCATAATTTGCAATTTAATGTTAGGTCTACCCCTGAATCTGAGCAGAGCTAGTTACCTATTGATTGTAATTATTTTGCATTGAGTGGTGTAATCAAATGTCAAATCGGTCTTATTTGGATGTACGTAAGACATTTTGTGCACTTCTCATACTAGACTGCATTTGTTCAGCGTGTGCAGATTATATCCAAAATGAAGAATTTGATCATCAAGCTAGGAAAACCTAAACACAACATAATCAAATTCATGTTAAGAAATGTTTCATGTAGGCTTGATTCTTGACCTCATGAGTTCCACAAATGTGTCAGATTTTAGGCTGCTATTCTCCACGCTGGCCTCCAGAGGGCATCCTTGTCTCAATAGTGACAGACCAATGATGCTTTCACATATACCTGGCTCCTTAAATATATTTATATTTCCCAATAGACAGGAATGACCACAAAGTAGTCTTAACGTGCAGTGACTGATTTTGAATGGGGCAGGTTAGGGATCCTTCGGTGTTGTGATGCTAACTTTAACCCTTTAATGTTCTCAACAAGGTGAATCAAAGAGTGGAAATAATATTTCTTAGTTCCGAGGTTAATAATAATGCTAGTTATGTTTATGACTGTAGTTTTGTGAACCCAATGATGAATAATGCAGCAATAAATAGTAGTCATAGAAGTCATTTTTCAAAAATGAGGACAAAACAGTGAAAGAAAAGGAAGTTCCCTACTACCAGCTGAGCCATTGCACAGACTAGCTTGTCCTCTTTTTAGGTGCATTTCTTTTGTCTTAAGTGAATGATCATTTAAAGATTTGTGTTATATTGTTGTCTTTAATGATGTATAATTTCATACGTAACATATATTACATGTACAGTGTTACTTATTTTTTTATTAAGCACTTTATGCGGGAAAACCTCAAAGATTGCACATTCATGCAGTTTCGATTCCTCCTCAACGGAAAAATGCACGTCATTTTTAGACTCTTCCAGAATAACGTTTACATTCTTTACATGAAACAGATTTCTTTCCATACAATTTATTTGACCTGATTAAATTGGTGTCTTCAACAGTAAGATTTCAGCACAAATGTGTAGTATAATGGTGTTTCTTCATTAGCTATCATATACACATTTCGCATTAATTGGTATGTATTTTGTACTACTGCAACGAAAATATAGGCACTGGATTGTAAATCATGGAGGATTTCATTTCATTAGCAGGGGTTGTCAAATTATGTATAATGCTCATAATTAATGTGGAAAAAAGACAACAACAATATTGACAATAATAATAATAATGAAATACTTTTTTGAAATTATATTGTATTTTTCTAATAATTATTGTCATTATTAAATAATTAACTTCATTATTAAACTTAGCTTCTATGGATAATTATCAGGATTTATAAAACTCAACTGTGTAACATGCTGTAACATGAGTAAAATAAAACTCACCAGGAGCAGTGGGTCAGGTTGTAAATTGTAAAAATGTAAAATTCTGTAGCTGAATCAGATGAATAGGTAGAGGTCAGTATGCCTAAAAACTACTGGCTCCTGATTATAGATTCTCAAGTGTATAGCATGTGCTTTCTGCGTGTGTGGTCTTTGTGTATGTGTTCCTGCTTTAGTTAAATGGTCAATCCTACTTTCATTTCGCTTCGTCTTCCTTTACTACTGTCCAATATACCAACACGCCTCCTAGTCTTTAGTGAATGTGGTCAGCCGACATGGTCACATGTTTTGACTCATTTCTCAGCCAAATTTTAATCATTTCTTACAACATAGCTAAAATTGCAAAATAAAGATCCACACCCAAATCAGAACACTTACTGGTATGATCACATACAATTATTAGCACTAGATGGCAGCATGAATTTGAATGGAGGGAAAAAGAGACACTAAAGACAGCGGCCAACAAATTTCACTTCCATAAAGACATCTTGGGATTACACAAGTCAGTTTTTATGTTATATACTTTTTTATCACTTGGTATATGCATTTTATCTTATCATTCATCAGGGTTGCAGTGGACCCAGAGTTTCAGAACAATTGGCTGCGAGGCAGGAATGTGTACTGCACAGGATACTAATGGTTCGTATTCTCATACAGACTCATAAGCACTTTAGTACTAAATAAAAATATTCTGGTTTGGACGTTTCATACAGTTCAAAGTGCTTTTTTCAAAGAACACGATGTTCGCGAGGTTGAATCTTGAGCTAAAGTATGCAGAAGAGGGTAAATAGCACTTTCCTCCAAGTGTGTTACATTGCCTTGAGACACAGCATGAGCAATAGTTAAAAGAAAAAAAAAAAGATTGACTGGCTTTACATCTCAGAACAGAAGCCTTCACCCTCCCTGGTTGGTATGATGGAGCTGGTGTGCAGGAATTGGCAAATATGAAATATACTACATATGCTGTATATAGTATATAGTGCTATTTACTGTATACCAATCCTACCTTGATGACCTCGTGTGTGCAAAGCCGTCTTCAAGGTAAACGCTGGCTATTGTGAAGAATCTAAAATATGAAGCATTTTTTATGCTTCTTTGTTTTCCTTAAAACGCCATACATGTTCCGTGTGTTGTTTCATAGTTTCGATGTCTTATGCATTGTTCTACAATGAGGAAAATTGTCAGAATAAAGACAAAACTATGAACGAGTAGGTGTGTTTATATATATTATAATTATACAGAAAAACATTAAATACTGAAAATAAAGTCAAATAGAAATTCTAAGCATAAATAATTGAAAATAGTAGTAGTAGTAGTAATCGCCATCATCATAATTATCATCATTATACCGTTATCGTCTGTAGCCCCTATTGCGGAATAGGCGGTGAACGAGATCTCTCCAGTCACCTTGATCCTGGGCCACTCATTCCAGTTGTTCCCAGGTGAGCTCCATTCTCTTGATATCTACATCCAGTTCGCGATGACAGGTGCGCCTTTGTCAGCCTCTTTTCCTTTTATCCTGTGGGTTTCAGGTAAGGTTTTACCTTGATTTTCTAAATGTAGGTTTGTGGAGGATATGGCCAATCCACCTCCAGCACCTACGGAGGCTCTCTAATTCTAGTTCATGCTGTCCCATTTACTGCCACAAGCTTTGGTTGCTGATGGTGTCAGGCCAATGCAGCCTAATGATCTTTCTAAAGCAAGTGTTGATGAAGGTTTGGATTCACATGGTTACAGTAGCGATTCCCCAAGTTTCGTCTATGTAGATAAACACAGGCTTTACCATGGTGTTGAAGATCTTGATCTGATGTTGGTGGTCAAGCTTCTGGCATCCCAGATGTTCCTCAACTTTTGGAAAGCTGACCTTGCTTTGCCTATTCATGCTTTTACATCTGAATCTTTTTCCACCCTGATTGTTGACAATGCTGTCAAGGTAACTGAAGCTCTTAACCTCCTCTAATGCGTCACCTTCCAGTGTGATGGGGGCTGCATTGACCTTTTTGACCTGTAAGACATTCGTCTTCTCTCTGAAGGTCTTTTCTTGCATTTGAGTCTGAGTGTGGGAGAGCAGGGCAAGGTCATCAGTGAAGTCAAGGCCATCCAACTGTGCCCAGAGGGTTCACTGAGTGGCATTTTATTTCTGAGCTGTGGATGTCTTCATATCCCAGTCAATGGAAAAGGAGAGTTGACAGCAAGCTTCTTTATCTCACTCATGCATGTGCTTGGAAAGTGTTGGTCATTTGTCTACCTTGGATCACTCTGCAGGTCATCCCTTCTTAAGTGTTCATGATGATTTTGGTGATCTTCTCTCCGTCCCATAGTGTCTCAATAGCTTCCAGAGGGTCTGCCTGACCATGCTGTCAAACACTTTCTCCTAGTCAATAAAACTGACAAAGAGGGGTGAGTTCCAATCCATTGACTGCTTCAGGATGATGCGGATGAGTGCAGGATCTATGTGTACGGAAACCAGCTGATTTCAAAGTTGGAGGTCAACCATATCTCTCATTCTGTTGAGGAGGACTTGGTTGAAAACCTTGCTTAATAATAATAATAATAATAATTTTTTTATTTACATAAAATAGTAATGACGGTTAGGTGGAAGAGCATGGAAATTAAATAAACAACAATAACATTATATTTTAAAAATGCTAAATTTAAATAATAATTAAAAATATTTAAATATTATTTAATTCAAAGTGTACTTACTTAATTTCATCATAATCTTGAATACTTTTATTAATTGATTGTTAAATAATGCAACAAATATAAACTAGAGTAATCTAACAGTTTAGAGTAACCAATCCATAAGTGGCATGGAGCTGTGAGACTGTCTGTTAAATTAAGATATTGGCATGTTTTTTTCATGTTTTCATTGCACGTTGTTGTTATTTTAAGACCAAGTATTCCGTGAAGCAATTCCCTTGGTGTCACATCTGTGCCGGAATCCATTCTGGACTCCACATCCCAAGATGGTCCCATGGTCTACAAACATGGCTGCCAGGGGCTCCAGTTCCCACAGCAACACTCTCACGTTCACAGTCACCCAATTACTGATCATGAACACCTGTTCCACATTACACACAAGCACATAAATTTGGCTCTAACCCACAGCACTTTGAAAAGTAAATGCCCGGTGTATTCTTGCCTAACTTTTTAGCTGTCCTGGTGTTGACGTTGTTTGGTTATTCTTGTTTACATTATTTGCTCTTTGGCTTTGAGATTCTGTTCACACGTCGCCTGATATTCTGATTGACGCTGACCCTGACATTTTTGGATTTGTCTGACCTGCACCTAAGATAAACTCTTAAACTGCATTTACATCTGCCTCCAGCCTTACCTGACACTTGGTTTCACATGAAACTGTTGAGCTTCAAACAATCCTATATCATGTCCAAGGATTTTTTTATTATTATTTTTTTTTTATTGAACTGCCAATTAAAGAAATTGTTTTTGTCGAAACATTGGAAGTTGACAGAAATATCACTTAGGTTATAATACATTTGACCCTTCAGCACAAACTGAAGTGGCTAAACTGGAGTTTATCAGTATGTTTAAATGAGGCCTTTAACAACAGAACATGCCTTTGAGGTCAATCTACGGTCCATAGCTCACTCCTACACTACTTGCTCATTTCCTGATAACCACAAGACGCTTCTTGAATTACTGATCCTTGAAGAGCTGTGATTGTGCAGCACGCATTAATTCTTCTGACATTTAACACATTTCTAAAGAAATAGGGAAGCACGTTCGTCCACATTTCACAACATTCGTCATTCGGACGTGATGTATGTGAGGTAGCCGTTGTGTAGCTTGAATAATCAGCATTAATGCACTCTTAAACTTCTTGATTTCTAAAATCAAGAAGGACCAGGGGGTGATCAAAAACCTTTTACAGATATTCATCTCCCTGAGCTTCTTCTGCTACTCTAAAACTAATTTTCTACCTGAGGTATAGTGTGTGTTTATGCTATCTAGTTACACTTATATTAACTTTATGGTATCCGGTATTCTCATAAGTTTATCACTTTCTCCCCAGTCATTTGGTGTTGTGATTCTAACTGTCCCAAAGGCTTACCTTTATACCTGGAATACCAAACATTACCATCACGGACAAGGGGATAAAACAAACACCAGATGGTAACAATAAACATGCTCACATGTTCCAGTATTCCCAAGTACTCATTGCTGGAATTACATGATTTTTGCCAACCCTTCTAAACTGGCATTGGCATCCTTGACTGCACTGAGCTGCGCTATCGACGCTTTAAGCTCATTATATAAAAACATTTGTCATGATTGTAGCTGAGTTGAAAATCCACCTTCTTGGAAAAGCGTTAGCAGCACTAGCATAGCCGGAATTCCCATGGCTACTAGCAGCATGAAGGATCCATGTTGGAGAGGCACATCACAGCACAGCAAATTCAAAGCAAAAGCCAATAGTAATCACAGGGGCGGGACCAGTTAACATATCTTCTAAACATTTTGAGTGCAATATTTATATTTAACATTTATATTTAATATTAAACATTTCGATTTAACATTTATATATAAGATGTAACATTTAGATTTAAATGTAACTTTTAGATTTAGATCAAATATTTAGATTTAACATTTAACATTTACACAGCAAGGACTAATATGAGGAAGTTTAGCACTCTAAATTTATCTCTAAATGTATTAAAATTGTGCTAAATGATGGAAAAATGACACCTATAAAAAGGTTAAACTGTTTTTACAAACAGCACCCCATATAAAAATGCGCTCACAGAGAAAAAATGTATAAATGTACGACCGTTTATATGGTGAAGTTACTTCTGTAAGTAGAACGAAGGAGTCTCCGGTTTTGTTTGAGTCAGTACATGGACGTTGTCTTTATTTTAGAAACTTTTTTTCTGCATTGCTAATTCAGTAGAGGGAAACGGAGAGGCTGGTGGGGCATTGGATGTTATAGCTGTTTTTTCATACACCCTGAATTGGACACCAGTCCATGCACATACTCATTCACACCTTGGAGCAATTTAAATTAGCCACTCAACCTATTGGCATGCTTTTGGGAAGTGGAAGGAAACCTGAGAACCCTGAGAAAACCTATGCACCATGAAAAAAACAACAACATAATTGCCTTCAAACTGCACGTTTAAGCCACATTGCTTGGGGAACGTCTACATTTGCCCATAATTGAATTGCAATTATTGCTTGAGGTTAAAAAAAAGGCTAAAAGAAAAAACCTAGCAGTCAGGATGAGTCTGAGCAAATATGTACAGTACACAGGCCTATACAAGAGAAGACTCCCTCTCAAAAAAAAAAAAAAACAACTCCAGAGTTTTGCAGCCAGTATTACATGAACTGATTGCAATAATAACCTTTTAACTTTTTTACTTTTAACCTTTTAAATCACATCTAAATCACATCTGTCAAAGCAAGTTTAGGAACTAAAGCCTACTGGCTGTCATTTCGAGCTCACACTGTCAGGGAGTTAGTGTTAAGCAGTGTATTATATCTCAAGGTCTCATCAATTGCATAAAAAGTATGATTTCACATACACTTAAGCAGACATCTACTGTTTACACAAAGGTTTGTGGATACACGCCCAATGAGACCCACATGTGCTTGTTGAACGTCTACAGCTTTAGTCCGTCTTTGCTGTTATAATAAGCTCCACTCTTCTGAGAAGGCTTTCCACTAGATTTTGGAGCATGTCCGTGGGGATTTGTGCTCATTCAGCTACAAGACCAATAGTGAGGTCAGACACTGATGTTGAGTGAGGAGGTCCGGGGTGCAGTCGGTGTTCGGTGAGGTTCTGTGCTCTGTGCAGGACACCGAGTTCTTCTACACCAACCTCAGCAAACCATGTCTTCATGGAGCTGGCTTTGTGCACAGGGGCATCGTTACGCAGAGCAGGTTTGAGCCTCTTTGTTCCAGTGAAGGCAAATTGTAATGCTAGAGCATACAAAGACACAGTGTTTGTGTGTTTTGAAGTTTGTAGCAACAGATTGAGGAAGAAACACGTATGAATGTGATGGTCAGGTACGCACAGAAGTTTGGATTACCTGACTGGGTTCATGCCACATTCCTTGGAACAGCAAACATGCTCAACCGGAAAGTTGTCCAAAGTTGCCTTTTGTGTCATTTGTATTTTAATTGGACAATATGTGCATCATCTAAGTACATTTAGCTTTTCCTATTCCTAAAAAAAAAAATAATGGTATGGAAAATAAATAAAATTAAACCCCCTGGCTGTATTTTACACTCCTTCCCAGTCACTGCTGTTATGAAAGTGCATGAGAAGCAGGCTATTTTTCTTATGACCATTGGAGGTGCTGTTGTGCTTGGTTCAACAAATTCCAAAATAATCGGCTGACTAAGTGTCCCCGTAATGTGATAAAAACCTGTTATTTTTTACTTCGTGGGGACATTTATGCAGTCCCCACAAGGGAAAATTCAAATTTACAAAAATCTGTGAATCAAAAAACTAAAATAGAAAAAAGTCTTGTGTTTTGTTTGGTTACTTATGATTAAGATTAGGACTGGGTAAGGGTTAGGGTTCAGCCCATAGAAATGAATGGGAGGACATAAAAATAGACATGTGTGTGTGGTCATTGGTTTTATATCTAGATGCGGATATGGACATGTCTCCACAAGGATAGTATTATTTGCTATTTGAGATTTGCTATTTGATTATTTGCTATTTGAGCCCTGTTGAGAAATATTCCCCCTACCAAAAATTAGCTTTTATTAAAAAAAAAATCTTTTGGTTGCGTTGTGTAGAACAGTGTAGAATTAATTGGTTTCATTAGTTATATATAACATAAATGGAAGATCCTCATAAGCATAGTGTGTGTGTGTGAGTGTGTGTGTGTGTGTGTGCATTGTGAAATAATGATTCCCTTAAGCGTGATGCATGTGGGTGGACACTTTCTGTGGTGTCAAAAGAAATTTGAGTTCAGATTATCGTCATACATGAGATTTGGATTTTATGTGAGCTGTCAAAAACTTTGGAGACTTCAGGTAAGAGCAAACAGAACAAAAATGTCTTGGAGTTTCTGTAACAATAAGCTAAGTTAGGTCCACTTTTAAATATATTGGACTAAAAAAATATCATACTACATTCAACATAGTTTAATTTTAATATTGATTCTAAGGATCGCTTGTGTATCTTTCTACATTAGATATTGCTTAGACTTTAGTTTGGAAATATAAGTACATGAAGTTTACTTACATTGAAGTATAAGATAGACAATGGACATATACTGTACATATACATATATATTGCTCGTTATTGATCTAAATGTACGTCTGTATTTCTGCTTTGAAACATCACGTATTGTTGAAAGTTCTATACAAATAAAAGCATTTAACTGAAGATTGCTGATATATTTTTTCTCATTTCCCTTTTCAGTGCGTAACTCTTCCTTCCTCGGTGTTCAGCTACACGTAAACCATGGGAGACTGGGGTTTTCTCTCCAAGTTACTTGACAAAGTGCAATCGCACTCCACGAACATCGGCAAGGTGTGGCTGACGGTGCTTTTAGTCTTCCGGATCATGGTGCTTGGCGCAGGAGTCGATAAAGTCTGGGGTGACGAGCAGTCCAGCATGGTGTGCAACATTATGACACCCGGTTGCAAGAACGTGTGCTACGATCACAAGTTCCCAATCTCTCACAGTCGCTTCTGGGTTCTCCAGATCATCTTTGTGACCCTACCGACACTGGTGTACCTCGGCTATGCACTGCACGTGATCCACAAAGAGGACAAACTGAGGCTGATGTATGCTGAGAAGCGAGGAACCAAACTCCCCAAATACACAAATGACAACGGAAAGCTTCAGTACAAAGGCAACCTCCTGCGCATCTACGTTACTTGCTTATTAGCAACCATTCTGTTTGAAACAGGCTTCATCGTGGGCCAGTACTACTTGTACGGCTTCGTGATGGAACCTAGGCTCATGTGTGAAGAGAAACCATGTCCTTATCCCACCGAGTGCTTCATGTCACGTCCAACTGAGAAGACCATCTTCATCTTGTTCATGCTTGTAGCAGCGTGCGTCTCATTGTTACTGAACATAGCGGAGATTTTTTATCTGATATGTCGGGCTTCCTCGCGTAAAAATCATAAACATGGATACACTACTAATGAGACCCATTGCTGAGATTGAATTAAAAGCATTTTGGGTTTATTTTCAGAGTTATAATGCACTACTCGGAGAACTAGGGGTGCGACGGGACTCCAAGATTTCAATAATAAGATCTCCTTGCTATTGCAAAAAAAAAAAGAAAAGTTATAGTACTCTAAAGCCATATTGTCACACCTCTAAGGACAACAACGCGACAAAATATGGTGCAACACCTGAAAAGAATAATCATGTTCTGTCTTTATGTCTAAGATCCTTTTCATTATTGTTATTATTATTGTTGATGGGAGTTCCGATTCTTTCCAGCGAGTCAAATCAGGTCTCAGCTCACCAATAAGAATCGACTCTTTCGACTCCCAGCTCATTTTCTGAGTATGTTTTCGATAGCACTGAGAGTTATACACACAGCTGAACGTCAAACACGTGGCTTGTTACATACTGATAAACCAGCTCCGATTTTGAAAAGAAGTCTTCATGGAAATTTTGATTGAATTACACTGCATGAGTATCATCATTAACTACGCCTGCAAAAATTCACTTAAAAGAGTCGAATGAAAGAGCTGACTCGTGCAAAGGACACTTCGGTAATGTACAAGGAGTAATCCTAATTTTATTATAAGATTCATTTGTACATTCTACCATGTATCAACACAATATCTTTTAAAAAAAAACCTTTCCTAATATTACTTGATTTTTATCTTCTAATTATTATAGCGTTGCTGGTTGTATGGCAAATTTACTGATGCCAATGTGGGTAACATAATGCAAAATCCATTATAATGTACTGTAATCCATGTATCGATGAAATAACACAATTACACAAATTCAAGTTGTTTGTGTTTACATGATAACATTTTAATAAAAATATAAAACAAAAACACTGTCTTTTGTTAACTCTCTGTTCTTTTTCTGGGCTTAATATTAATGTATCATTGACATTAGTGACAGTTTCTAACACTAGGAGGAGCCAGACTGTCAAAATTGATCAGCTCTCATATTAGGGCGCAGCTGGTAGATGCAACAATGAGAGAAAAAAAAAAAAGATACACACTATAGTGAGGATTTTAGAAGCACGAGAACGCACTTTTAATTGAGTTACATATGAGGAATTTATGCAGACCTACCCTGCTGAAATGCAGATAAAGTGTTGGAGCATGGGTTAAGGCCAGAGCGCACACACTACCATTTCATGATTTTGGGTCTACCATATGGTTAAAGTTTGTGGACACCTAACCATCAATCCTATATATTCATCGGAAAAAGAAAGTACACCCTTCTTCAATTCTATGTTTTTATTTATCAGGGCCTAAATAATGGTTTGGTCCTCGTGAACTTCTATAAACGTAGAAATAACATCAAGTGACAACACAACAGATTTCAATATGTAGTCAATTTTTATCAAAAAGTACACCAACACTCAGAAACCAGGTGGGAAAAAATAAGTACACCCCATTAATTCAGTAACATCATAAACCACCTTCAGCACCAAAACTTAAAAACTTCCAACTTTTCTAAAAGGCATTGTTTTGGAATAACATTGGCCCACTCTTCTTTACAACATTTCACTGAAGGCATGTGTTTATGCACAGCTCTCTTAAGATCTCTCCAAGCCATCTCAATGGGGTTGAGGTCTGGACTTTGACTTGGCGATTCCAACACCTTCATTTTTGTCTTCTTTAGCCAATCAGATGTCGATTTGCTGGTGTGCTTCGGATCATTGTCCTGTTTCTTGACAGATTCGACGGATAATGAATGGATGAATGGACTTGGTTGCTGGTGAGTTAATGTGATTCACAGACATTCCACAACATTAAAGGTAATTATGAATGGATAAATAGTTCATTGTGTCTCATAAATAGACATTTATTCGCATTTCCAAATTGTTGTTGTACTGTATGAGAGACATAAAACACTTCCAGATATGCTGTTATAGTAAAGTCCTTCCATCCATCCGTCCATTATCTATAGCGCTTTATCCGTCTGGGTGGCGGGGAAGCTGGAGCCAATCCCAGCATCTTG
>JAQQZR010000020.1:12086440-12098194 GCA_030068235.1 Notoglanidium macrostoma | reverse complement strand
CTCAAGGTTTCTTCCTTTTGCCATCTCAGGGAGTTTTTCCTTGCCGCCGTCGCCACAGGCTTGCTCATTAGGGATATGTATAGATAAATGTGTAGATTCATAAGTTGATATTCAGAATTGATATACTTTTGTGAAGCTGCTTTGAGACAATGTCTGTTGTTGAAACCGCTATACAAATAAAATTGAATTGAATTGAATGAATGCAGATCGCACAATACATATAGAGAGTTACACTACATGACCATCACACCCATACACAGTTCTTCTCCAAATGGTGTCCACAAACTTTTGGTCATATAGTGTATTATGAGTGATTTATTTGTTTGATTGACGCCAATATGTATCTACTTACTGTCACATGATGCCAGCTTTAATTCATTTACTGTAAAATACCAAATATTTCATTTGACTGTTGTTGTCAATGATCTCTGGTTTGAACTGAGCCATGAAGAGCATGAATGCAGGATGCACGTTATGATATAAATAATTAATTGACTGAATAATATGAATATTTAAATTATTTCTGGGTTATTATGGACTTATGGAGGTGTTAGAAGCCCAATCTAATTCAGAGTATTTTGCTGGGAAATTTATTTACCGGTGTGCCTAGAGTTTACGAATGCTCTCTTTTCCTTTCAGATTGTTACCGCTCTTCAGCAGTGCATTTATTATTTGGAGTCCTGTGATGCCATCCGAGAGGGAACCTTGGAGATCACTCATGCTATGGAGCATCAACAGATTGGTACGTGTATGGATTCTAGGGAAACAAATTACTAAGTACTTCTGTAATACATGTTAGGCATATATTCATTGTCAGGCGCTAAAAATTCTGATAATCAGTAACATGTCTGGTGGTTCATAAATATAGTGTCTGGAAGCAGATAGTGTCTCACCTAATCATGGAGTTTAAACCCCAAAGAGAGCCGAGAACATAACTGAACCTTACAAGATAACTGTGTTAATGTAGAAAAATCGATTGCTGGTTGTTCTAAATCACATAACAATCGCGAATTTTTCACGAACACAATATTTTGGGTTTTTGAGATGAGAAAAAAAAATCACTGGAAAATAAGGACCCCGAGCCTAAGAAGCAGCTAAATAACTGAGGCTAACAATTTATCTAGCTTTAACATAGCTGTTGAGCCTCTTGTATTAACAGTATGATGGTGGAAACAAGATATAGATGTAAGAAATATCAACATTTTCCTCAGATGTTTAGGAAAACTTCTTAAAAAGGACTCAGAACGACTCAAATGAGACTATATTTGCAATTAGCATCAGCCGCTATTAAGTTTTTTGTACCTGTTTCTCAGTGCAATTAGACTGCATTCTGTCTGGTACACCTTGTGTGCTGTGTACACATCTGATACAGTACATGCCGCAACGTGCTATATGCTCAAAGCACACCTTTTTTCTCATACATTAGCATTTAAGGGAGATTCTGAGAAAAAAAGTAACATGTAAAACGAGTGCAGAAATTGAAAGTGAAGACATAGAGTGTGTGTCTCTGACAAATATGGATATTTGATGTAGTAAATCAGATTTGCATGTGATTTTCATCCACCTCCCAAAACCAGGTGTGAATTAGCACCAAGAAGTGCTAATTAGCAGCAGTTTTTCACAGGCTAGTTCCACATTGAATACATATACTGAATCTTTTCTTATTTCCTTCTCCGCATAGATCACTACCTTTATCTACCTTTATTCTACCTTGTGCCGAATAAGCAGTCTGGCCCTAAAGACCTGGTTAACTGCCAGCTTTGCCTTTGTTTGCCTGTACGTGCAGTTCCTTCGTGATCCTCCGAGGCTCAGCGCCACCGTATCATGTTCCCGTAGATACCACAGAGGCCATGTGAGTTCAGATGGCTCTTCCACAGACTGCCGTTTGGGTTTTTCCACAGACCGCAGTCTGGATTTTTTCTAGGTCTGTAGAGTTTATATTTAAATAAGACTCAAATTTATTTCCCTTAGAAAGACACACAAGTCTGATAGATGCATTCAAACAAACCTGCAGTTCTTTTGTGAAGCCCTCAAGCACTGAAGCCAGAAAGTACAGAAACGGTGCCATGGCTGCTATTCTGATATCTTTAAATGGTGAGAGTTGTGCTGATTGTGGAAACATTGCTTACATTGACTCTGCAGCTGCTGTGTGATGAAGCCTTGGTGTTGGCCTTGGCTTAGAACTGCATAACCAAGAAAGTGCTTTGTAGCCACTTTGTCACTTTTTTTTATAGGTCTACTTTAAAAGCCCGTTTAAAGTGCCAATGAAGGCTGCACAGGTGACAACGGTTTATTGTTTGCATAGCGAGTTCACATTACACCACAGCGCTGGCGAATTCTCAATTCTGATTGGTCAGGAGGCAGCGATTAATTTTCTATAATAGCTGTGCTGCTAAATCACAGCCAAACTATGGCATGTGGGCACCTGACCAATCACTCCCATATGTGCTTTTTGAACATCCCATTCCAGATCTGCTTCCCATTTGATGTTATAATAACCTCCGTAGTTCGGAGAAGGCTTTCCTATAGATTTTGCAGCGTAGCTGTGGGGATTTGTGTTCATTCAGCTATAAGAGCATCGGTAAGGTCACGCACTGATGGCTGGCAAAGAGACCTGTTGTACATTTAGCATTCCAGTTCATCCCAAAGGTGTTCAGTGGGGTTGAGGTCAGGGCTCTATGGAGGACATTCAAGTTCTTCTACTCCAAACTTGGCACACTATGGAGCTGGCTTTGTGCACGAGGCATCATCATGCTGGAACAGCTTCTTGCCTCTTAGTTCCTGTAAAGGGAATGTGTAATGTTACAGTATACACAGATATTCTAGACAACAGTGTGCTTCAGACTTTTTGGCAACAGTTTAGGGAAGAACCACATACACATATGGGTGTGTAGGTCAGGTGTCCATTATCGTTTCTATAGTAACAACTTGCATGGTAGACATTGTGTAATTGTCGATATTGTACTTTGTTTTGGGATGTTTATTTAACATTTTTGGAAGGACTCTTCAGTGTCAAGTTTTCCCCCATGGGGTGTCTTGTGGAAGATGACAAGTTGCAGAAAAGAAACGATAAAAGAGAAGCTGTTTGTACCTCCTATAATGTTAGTTATGCAGAGGGGGCACGGTGGGGTAGTGCAATGTCGCCTCACAGCAAGAAGGTCCCGGATTCGATCGCCGGATCACCCAGGGAGCCTTTCTGCATGTGGAGCTTGTATGTTCTTCCCGTGCATGTCTGGGTTTCCTCCGTTTTCCTCCAACGGTCCAAAAGCACATGAGGTAGTTTAATTGGCTACTCTAAATCGGCCACTAGTGGGCACAGGTAGTGTGTCGTGGTGCCGGTCCCAAGCCCGGATGAATTGGGACGGTTGCGTCAGGAAGGGCATCCGGCGGAAAAACCCCAGCCAAATCGATGAAACGCACGACAGACGATCCGCTGTGGCGACCCCGAACAGGGAACAAGTCGAAAGAAGAAGAATGTTAGTTTTGCAGACATTCCACGACATTAAGGATACGTTCACACAACAGGCAAAAGTGACCCAAATCCTATTTACTGACCAAATGCATATTTTTTGTTAAGCTGTTCACATTATGTTTTCAGTGTACTGACACTAGTCTGAACAGATAATGCTCCTAAACTGACCCGCATATGCAAAGGAACAATGTGTCATGTGATGCATTCAAGTTTGTGTAAAAAGGGAACGTTGTTTAGCTATTCTTTGGTTTGCATCCTCGGTTCCTCGAAATCTTGCTTTACTTTCCTTTGGCACTGCAGCCAGGTTCTTTCATAGTTGTGTTTGAACATTTTTTTCAAACATGGAGTGCTTCAGATATGTGCCTTCTAATTTTGCTTGTACAGCAACATAAAGCCAAATGTTTATGAGTCCGGTTACCTTAGCCTAAATGTACTTAGCCTAAATGTAACTATAAACAGAGGAAAAGTATGATGTGTCATTCTTAATAAATATTACGTTGTTTGGTTTGGCAAGTTGCTGTGGTATAAGAGGAATAAACCTTTTCAGGACGTACTGTTATTGGAAAATAAGCAGCTTTGGGGCGGTACCTGCTGATTCGCACACCACTTCATCCTTGAAGGAGTGCATTAACGTCTGTGACTTATCTTGCAGATGAATCTACTGTCACAGCTGTGGGGCTGAAGGAAATGAACAGAAAGACAGAAGTACATTTAATGAGCCGTACTGTTTCGTGTCCTGTCTCTTCAGGCTGTGCTCAGAGAAGCTGTTACAGCGCTAAGGAGCTGGAGTACGCTCACTTCGCTCACTCGCTCTGTGTGCTCGGGAGGCTTCTGATGTACACCAACGGAAGGAAGCTTTTCCCCATTAAAGTGAGGAAGAGAAGAGGTCAGTATGGTGGCTCGGTGGTTACAGTTAAGTTCAAATCCCAAATCTCAGTTGTACCCCGTCACCTTGGACGAATGACTAAGTCTGTTATGTAACCATTTACATATTTCCCTCATGACTTCGTCTTAAGATTATCTTCGACCTGCAGGATAGAAATCCTTGCATGCTGTATATTTTAGTCAGAATTTATCATCTTTTATCTGTTCCAGATCCGGTGACTCTGAGTGACTTGGTGGTGATACTGATTAACATCATGTATCTGCACCCAAACACACATCACTCCGATTTGAATCACTCAGGTGTGTCTTACTGAATCACGTCTCACCTCCTGACCAGTTTAAATGAACTCTAGGGCGTGTGCGTGTGTGGAGATAAGTATATCAGTTTGAGCTTATCTGTGAAATTATTAGCTCCACTGAAGAAGGTATTTTTATGGTCCATTGTAATAAAATGAGTGAGTAATAAAAGGACTCTTTAGGCATTTTTCCTTGTCTGTCTGCAAACCTTCGTCAATCTGACTCTGTGGTTTTATGACCCTTTTAGCCTGTTCAATTTCATCGATACTCCTCAGCGTCATCCTCTGAATTAATCAATGTTAGTTATTAAGCGATGATTCATTAACCCTACCTAGTGCTAATCTCTAATGAGCCGAATCAATAACAGCTTCGCTAGCTTGAGTAAAGCTGTATTGATTTCTAAAGTCTCCTTAGCCTGTCTTAGCACTTTTCCATTGCACGTTGCAGCATGGCCCAAGTTGGTAATTAACCCGAATCCAGGATTATCCGTCCTGGTCAAGTGCGTGTGTTGGTTTTGCATCACTGAAAACACACTGTGCAATAAAGAGGAGGTTGTGTGGAGGTGACCAGTAACAGGACTGAGTGGCAAAACATTGCCTGAAAGCCTCCAGTTGATTTTATTTGTGCATCTCATCAATCAGGTGGAGCACCAGACAGGCCAAGTCTGTTTTAAAGGCTGTGAGTGATCTGAACCAAGCTAAGGGTGCCTTTAATATATTGTGAACATACAATAGAAAGAATATTGCGCGTGACCTTTATTATACTTCAATTTGAATTTTGTTGCGCCTAAGCGCACTAGGCCGAGTGTACAGAATTGCCATGCTATATACCGCGTAGGGAGCACACACAGTGACTAAGAAGCCATGGGATATTTGGCCTACTTTAAAGGGAGCATTTTATTGTTGTTGTTGTTTTTTTTTTATTTGTAATTAAATTAGTCATAGAAAGCATTTCTGTGGCTAAATAAGAAGAGAAAAAAATAACCTACATGTATGAGGAACTTGTGATGGAAAATAATTACTGACGGTTTCTGTGCCAAGGTAGGAGAAAAAAAAAATAAAAATTTTACGCAAATATTTTATGGGCAGCATATTTATTTCTGTGTGGGCCGTGTTTGATCAGTCAGCGCGCTATTTATAGTTCCATCCATATCTTGGCCTGCATGGTAGCTGGAGGGAAAAAGGGTAACCAAATTCAGCATTATGTTACTGCTCACATCCCAGCACACATGCAGGATCATGATTAGCCTGCACATCTGTGTATACACTGATATATGCAATGTGATGTGTAATGTGGTATAGACTCTCTCTCCCCAACTACTCTGGTCATGGAGGTCCTGAGGACCCTATGTGAACGCACTGAATGCGCTGTGGAGTGTATCTACCAGATCCCGGTCGTCGAGACCCTGCTGGTCCCGATCCTCGCTCTGCTCAAAGGAAAGCAGGTCAGCAGGAAGTAGCCACTCCGAATGGTCTTGTCTTGTCTTGATATCTAGATCTACTCTCAAAAGTTCTATTTGTTTTATACCACAGAGCTTATGGTCCTACAATACCTTTCAATTTTACAGTAACTTATAATCTCCCAGTAACTTACATTCTCACAGTCGCATACAGTTCATCGTTGAAAACCACTGGATCTGGGTCTCGGTAACTTCATTTATACCTGCTGGACTCAACAGTAGGCCTGTTATAAATAAAGCAGAGACGTTGCAAAACACAGCAAAAGGATTTTGCTTCTAGCCTCAAACTGTCTTTCTCCACGCGTTTCACAATTTGCCAAAAAGCCTTTTTCAATTTGTTTTTCACTCCACAGGCCAAATTAAACTCTCCAGAAAGCAGCCTGACCCACATAGCAGACACACTTGCGAGAATCGCCACCACCGAACGCGGCTTAGCACTTTTCCTGTATGAGAGGAAGATTGTCTCTGCCGAGGGTGAAGGGTAAGGAAAACTAATTTAGCTGATGTCTGTTGTCATGTCCACACTCAAGCGACTCAGAGACCGCAGTAATAAAATAGACTTTTTTTTTTCCCCCCCTAAATTTCCCTAAATCCCCAAATCTGTGTAAACAAATAATCAGTGTCAATCCAGCTTTACTTGCAAGCTTACGTAGGAATGCTGTCTCGAGTATTTGGCACTTAATAGCTTTTTGTCTTTGGTTTCAGTATTTCAGCAGCACATGTGATTGTGCAGTTCACTCAGGCACTGCTGGCGAAAGAGCTGCGCGCGTGCGAGGAGCTGCAGAACTCGGCCGCAGTGAAGGGGGCCTTCATTTTCGTGTGCCGTCAGATGTACAACACGTGCGAGGGGCTGCAGGTGCTCAGACCCTACAGCCTGCATGAATGCATAGCGCAGGCATGGAGAAAGGTAATCTCGCTAGTGCTCACGCTACCTGTAGAAAAGCATGTGAAATGATTTCTCTGCTTATCTTTTGTTGGTTATCTTTCAAGGCAGGTTTATTTGTATGGCACAAAATTTAAACAGCAAAGGTAATTCAGTGTGCATAAGTATGTCTGACACGATTTGGCTTGCTGCCAGAAACATTCTAATTAATTTAAGAACTCAAAAATGACAAGGAAATGTTTTTTGCTTCATTGCATGGTTCAAAATAGTGAAACAGCAGAAATGTATAGCGCCCTCATTATGCCCGTGTAAAGGGCAGCAGTGACCGAGAGATACACCTGTATGAAATTCGCTCCATTCTTACTGAGATCTATTGAGGCAGTGTGACTTGAATAATGTCAGCCATATTTCAGTGCGACATCAAGCATTTAGGTGTCTTACGGGGGTTCCGTCTCATTCCGAAGCGTTCTGCCTACAGGCGAGTTCAGTTTCAGAACGAATTCCCACTCCCGTTCCCGGAGCCCTCACACCGTCGTCCTCCCAGGACCTTCAAAGCATGTGAGATTTTGCCTATTCATCTTTCTGTCTTTCTGATGTTTCTATCCAACAGTTTTAAATATATTACCCAGATCTTTGAAGTGTGGGCAGATAAAAAAACTATGAATCAGCGTGTGATATCCTAGAGAAATATTCAGAATATTGTGTGCCAGCCAGACACACGCAGTCATGGATTTTATATCCAGACCTGCATTAGACTGCACTTACTAAATGTATGTGAGAATAGAATTTTGCCATAAGTTTCTATAGTTGGGTTTAGGATGTAACCTTCTTTGTAAAACAAATCTCTATTTATTTATTTATTTAAGCCAAATGCTATTTTAATGTTATTACACTGAAAGCTTCATTCTGATTGGTCAGAAGGTGTTGATGAATTTTCCATCGACAGTTTTTTATTTTAAATGTACCTCCGGATTCGTTATTATTTCTATAGTAATAACTGACGTACAGATCGTGTGGTCGCTTTGAGTAAAACGTGCAGTTGTCGATACAGTTAAGGAAGCGTTCACTTAGCATTTATGCAAGGAGTGTCGGCGCTTTCTGACAGTCAGAGGTAAAACTGTAACTGGACATTTTACGTGTCGAGCTGCGTAAACAAAATAAACCAAAAATATATCGGAACTAACTATTTTCGCAGACGTTCTACAACATCGGATGTAATTATGGAGGGATAAAATGTACGATGTGTAACGCAACAAAACAAGAAAAACACCAAGGGGGTCAATACTTTCACAAGGCAGTGTAGCGACTCTGTGCAGTATTCATGCCTGAGGTTTATTGTTAATTATGCATCTGCAGAGTGGCTTGGGAGGAGATGCTCTTGGACAACCTGCTGAACTTTGCAGCCACTCCTAAAGGCCTGATGCTTCTTCAACAAACTGGAGCCACTCATGAGTGTGTTGCGTACATGTTCACCCGGTTCACCAAAAAGCTCCAGGTACGGATTTAACGGTATGAAATTTTACTGTATGACGGGTATTTATCAGCATGTCACAGTTTAAAACCTCTCAGAGGAAAAAAAAAAGCAAAAATCCAAACAAATAAGCCTTTAACAAAAGGTTTTTCCCTCAAAGAGATCAATAAACTATCTATCTGTCTATCTGTCTGTCTTTTTCTGTGTACTTTGATCTATTTTGTGATTTTTACCTCAGTTTACATAGTTGAGTGGATCCAAGGAGCGTTCAAGCTTTAAACTCCTGTATGAATCTTATAAAGTATGGATGTCATGAGTACTATATTTTTATATGCTTTTGCCTATCTTGTTTATATTCTGGGCAGCATGGTGGTGTAGTGAGTAGCATTGCACCTCACAGCTCCAGGGTCTTGGATCTGATCCTGAGCTTGGATTTGTCTGTTTGGAGATTGTTCTCCCTGTGTACGTATGGGTCACCGCACGAGCCTCCAGTTTCCTCTGTCCGCTATCCAAAACATGCCGATAGCTGGATTGGCTACACTAACTTGCTCAAATGTGTGAACATGTCTATGCACGGTACCCTGCGCTGGACTGGCAATCCATCTGGTGCCAATTCTTCCACCTTGTGCCCAATGTTCCTGGGATTGGCTCCGGATCCACTGTCAGCCTGACCAAGAAATAGGTTACTGAAATGAACGAATGGTGTTTATACACTGTATTCATTTTACACTGTAGTCTTTTTATCATCCCTCATCAGAGGTCCTTATCACTACCATATCTGTAAATCGTTTTATCAAACACCAAGTTCCAGCACAGTTAGCATTTCTTTCCCGACTGCAAACTCACGCGCAAACGCTATTACGCCTTCTCACCAGCATATTCTTTCACAACAATGTGAAACGTAATGTGAAATATGATTAGTTACCAGGCGACAAACTCTCCAAGTGTCCCCAAAGTTTTATTTTTTCAGGATGCTCAGTAAATGTATTCTCCCACACTGCTGCTTTACTCACAGCATTCAGATTAGGCAAAGCCGTAGCCTAAAGCCAAAACAGCTTTCATCTCATTCTGTTCTTATGCATGGTTTCCTCTTTTCTCTGTCAGGTGAGCAGGTGTGAGAAGTTTGGCTATGGGGTGATGGTGACCCAGGTTGCAGCTACAGCCCCAGGCATTGTCGCTCTGCGCAGCTCTGGTAAGTTACTCAAAGTCTATGCAGGCAGCAGAGTTTAAGATTTATTTTAATTTTCATTCTCTCTCTATCCTTTCTGTGTTCTGTAATAAAATTGAGACATCACTTTGTTCAGCAGTTGCCGGTTTTTATTTTAGTCATATATTTGCATTAAGGGTGAAAAATCAAGCATATGCTGAACCAGTGTAATTTTTTTTTAACATATCAGACACTTTGCTCTCTAAGAACCGCTAGAAAATATAAGGGTGAATCAAAAGAAAATGTATTTTTAGAACAATCCAGACAGTCATTAAGCACGTCGAACACTTGCAATAAGGAAACTGAGATTATGTAGGAAAATGATACAATTTTGCGACACCTATTTGCAATAAACGATGCAAAAAATAATAATAATAATAAGGTTTCATTTTACTTCTCTTCATATTTCAGTTGTCTTATACCGCAGCGCTGTTGAGTGCTTGATTCTGATTGGCCAGAAGGTGTTGATTAATTTTCAATAACATCAGCTATGGCAGATCACAGGTTTATGTATGTAAATGCACTTGTTTTAATTTAGTATCGTTTCTATAGTAACAACTCCTTCACAGAGACTTGTATGGTGGATGTGCCACATAATCTTAAACTAAATAATGTGAGTCTCTAGTGTCAGCATTTTGAAACTACGTTTTCTTCCAAGTCATCAGGACAGAGGAGTTTGTAATTTCTCGGAAACGTGACAAGCTTCTTTTTGTCGTATTAACTTCACGAGAGAAAAACGAGAGAGCAGTGAGTGAACGCCTGTTGCAAGGTACTGTATGTTTGTAGCTGCTATAATTTAAGTGATAACAGAAACTAACTTGTTTTGTGGATGTTCCGCAACACTGAATGTAACTATGAACAGATTAAAACATCACTGAAATCATTCTGACAACATTACAAAAAAAAAAAAAATTCCTTGACAGAGTGCTTGCGGTGTAAGAGGAAAAATATTAATCTTATTTGAGGATGAGATTAATTGAAGTGCGAAATAATCACCTTTGGGGTGGTAATTAAACAGTGATGCCAGACTTTTTTCGGTTAATGGTTCTGTTTAATGTTGTGAATCATCACTTACATTATAGCAGCTCTAAGCATACATTCCAGTTACCAACCATACGCTGTCCCTGTTTCCTGTTTGCTTAATAACACAGCAGGGGCGTAATCAAGCATTCATCAAGTTCATGTGCATAATAATCGCATAGAATACATCAGTATTCCTAGTTTCCACGCAGTCTCAGATGTATAGAAGTTGCTCATCTGTAAATGTTCCTCACAGGTTTTACCCAGGCCATAGTGGTGGAGTTGTGGTCAGCACTTGAGTGTGGCAGAGAGGACGTGAGAGTCGTACATCCCAAATCCATCCCAATGGAACCTATCGACAGGAGCTGCCTCAAAGTAAATTAGCCTTTTAGACCTTTCTGTGGTCATTCAGCCACCAAAGCCACACTGATGTTCGGTGAGGAGGTCTGGGGTGCAGGCAGTGTTGCAGTTCATCCCAAAGGTGTTCAGTGGGATTGAGGTCAGGGCTCTGAGTAGGACACTCGCGCTCTTCCACTCCAACCTCGCCAGACCATGTCTTCATGGAGCTGGCTTTGTGCACAGGCGCATTGTCATGCTGGAACAGGTTTGAGCCTCTTATTTCTGCTGAAGGGAAATTGTGACGCTCCAGAATACTAAGGCATTCTATACAATTGTGTACTTCCAAATTTGTTGCAAGAGTTTGTTTGGATTACGTGTAGGTGTGATGGTCAGGTCAGGTCTACACTACTTTCGGCCATATAGTGTATTCCTGGGAAACGTAGACGGTGCATTAGGGTTTTATTAAAGCAGTGATGGTAGTGATCCTGCTAGCTCCACGTTCCCTGTTCCATCATAGTGTCTGTACAAATGCCCTGACTCTAAAGACTCTAGAGAAGGTTTAACGTCCTGTTGATTCATTGCGCAAACGTGTACAATCTGTGTATATACAAACTGATAGGCAGAAAAGTAGCCCCTTTGTAGGGAAGTCATGTGTGTGTGTGTGTGTGTGTGTGTGTGTGTGTGTGTGTGTGTGTGTGTGTGTGTGTGTGTGTGTGTGTGT
>JAQQZR010000020.1:12039455-12058352 GCA_030068235.1 Notoglanidium macrostoma | reverse complement strand
ATCATTTACTATTTACTGTTGCTCTCAAATGCGTTAAGAAGGAAAGAAATTCCACTAATAACCTTTTATGTCAACAACCGTTCGACTAAGTAAAGAGAAACAACAGTCCATCATTATCCAGCCTCTTTTAAAGTCATAAACATAAAGAAATAATTGAATTAGAAGGTGTCCAAACTTTTGACTGGTAGTGTAAACATTGTTCTACCATTAAAACTGCTTTATTCTCTGCCCACAGACACCCTAATTAAGAAATCCTCATCATGAAAACAATGACATTTTACGGAAATCACAGTCACAACTTGCATCCTTCAAGCGTTTTAGCATTTACACAGAAACCGAAATGTATGAAGGGACACACTGAGACATTGAGAACATACGTGCGTGTAATCGGAGTTCAGGTCCAGAATGGAAATGACGTTTTTGAAGTCTGAAGCTGGGCGCAGGGGAAGGACACAAAGTGATTCTGGATAACTCGGATGAAACGCAAATAAAGCCCATGCTTTGTTCTTGTAAATTCAAAAGCAATTCCCCATCCCTTCAGCACACTGAAAACCCTGGCACAGGATATGTGAAGAGTTCAGAGCATTCTGCTTGTCTACTATTTTGAGACTTTTTTTTTATTTTTTATTTTATTTTATTTTTTATTAATAACACCTTTAATGTTTAGTGATTAGGGCTGAAATGCTTAATTTCAGTTTAAATGCAATGCAAGCTCTTTTTTACTTTCAGCGCTAATAACCTTCCTTTCTAATGCTTTCTTTGCTTGTTGTGTCGGTTGTTTTAGCAGTAATTGTTCGAACACGAGTCCCTTCTTTTAAAGATTACACAGGCTCAGTAGTTAGTGAAACTGCATTTTGCATAACCGTAGCACTTTCAGTTGTTTATACCTGAGCAGTTATACCTGATTGGCCCAGAAAGTAGAGTTCTATTATTAATGCACTTGTTCAAATACTTAATCGTTTCTATAGCAACGATGTGTACAGGGACTCGTTTGGCGATTGCACCACATCATCTACAATAATAATAAAAAACAGCTTTTCAAAAGTTTTGTTATTGAACAAAAGAAAACGTCCGATCATTGACATGGTGAACTTTTCTAAATTAGGTGTTTACTTGTTGAGCTTTTTTTTTGGAAGGAGTCTCCAGCGTCAGCGAATTGTAAGGTAAAAGCTGTAGCTTTAAGGTTTCCAAAGCCGTCACGGGGGAGTTTGGATGAAAATAGTTTTTTTTTTTTTTTGGACTAAAGAGAGGCATTACAACATTATTAAAACATTAAATGTAACTATAAATGGATTAAAAAGTGCATGTCATTCAATAAAATGTTTCTAAATATAAAAAAGAGGTTCTAAAAAGAGACGTTCTGTTGATCCATGCACCGAGCTAATGAGCTACAGGTTAACATGATTAGTGACTATGGACTGAGATGCCTAGTGGACAAGTGGGGTACTACAGTGTGAAATATCTACAGAGATTTTGTTCTTCTTCAGTCTTTTTCTTTTATACCAATCGGACTGAGGTGCTTGTTTTAAGTAAAACGCATTACTTAACCATAAAGCACCTGCGTACGATTTTAGACACAGCCACTGCTGACAGTTTTACGCGCACATTGGGAGTTATACATCATTCTCGGATGGACGTTACAGTTCTACATGTAGGCTCGGAATATGGGTTATATCCATATTGATTTCTCATACGTCTGATTGAATCGCAGTTGCTGAGTGTTCAGGTCATGGCTCTGAATTATTTATCGGTGGAAAGGATTGTAGAACCCAAACAGAGTGCTGACGCTGGAGACTCCTTCCGTAAGTGTTAAATAAGTGTCTCTTTCAAGGTGCAGTCATCAATTCTAACCTTATACACTTTAGGCAAATAAGGTGAATATCTTCTCCTGGTCCTGGTTTGTACACAGCGCTGAAACAATAAAAGTGCCTCAAACTGAGCCAGGCAACACAATCAGCTATAAGGGGCATATTCCCGCCAATTATAGGGCAGGGGAAGAGGATGGGGGAGATGGTGTTAGTGTCGTTGTCTTGGCAATGCGTGTCCATGAATTTGTGGGCGGAGCTTCTGAAGGAGCACTGAAGGGAGGTGTGTAATTTTTTTCTTCCCGTTCTTCCTCTTTACCATGTCACTGATTGAGCATTTTTCTTCAATCCTAGCTCATTAATATAAACCCACAGGAGTTCAGTCAGAGCTGCCGTTATATAACACCTTCTGACCAATCAGAATCAAGCATTCGGCAGCGCTGTGGTAGAAAACTATTTACCTTACCCAGCGCCATTACTATATCAGAAACGACAAATGGGTATAACTGAAACAAGACATTTTGTTGTGCAAATGCTTTTCCCTGTCAGTTTTATATATTAAACCTTCCACATGATTTAATCAAGTCTGTCCATAGCCCAAATCCAACTTCATCAAATCTTTACGGTGCTTTCATCGGGTCTGTGTGTGTCTGCCGAATCATCGCTTGTTTGCCGTGTTTAAAAAGAAATCAACCATTTATTATAACGTAAGTCATAGGCATCGTCAACAGAATCTTTATCACTGGCTTTGAGCAAGTTGAGACTCATTACGTGCCCGCTTTTCGCTGACTCGTGCTGTAATTAGTCTAATTTGCGTGTCATTGCCAAACAAACCGAGGTCTGCAGCTGGAGCCAAAAACAATTGCTTACCCTGCAGCTATATTTTGTCCAACATACCAAAGCCATAAGAGTTTATTCGCCCTTCTTCCATTTGTATGCTCTGTAGTGTTGTTTTGTAATTGGGGGAGCAATTTGAAGGCTTTCCTTCATGTCAGCACATGGATTTCATGTTCTTGGATTTCAGCTAATTAACATATGCAAAATGTGTACGAATTACTACTGTTGGAAATTGTTACTATTTCAGGGAAAACCTCGTAATCCCCAGGCTTTCTACTCGCTTGAATTGTACCAGTGTTTGCAATTAGAAAATTTCAGCATTTATGCACAATTAATTGAAGAAAAACAGAAGCTGGGTTACCTTAAAGCTTCCTCTTTACTTGCTGTAAGGCTCACCGTGCTGTTCTCCCAAATAATATCCAATCCAGCCAGTGCTCTAATCCACACATACTGACAGCAGGTTTGCTTTTGTTCCCTGTGCAGGAGGATCCCATCGAGGGCTTCAGAGTGGGCGATTACCTGGAGTACATGGAGAGCCTAGAGCGCAGATATAGGTCCATGGTGCTCATAGACATGAGGAACAGCTTGCTAAAGAACACATAGTATTCAAAGAATCTCGATCGATTTGAAAAGTCAGATGGGAGGAATCAATGCTACACTCCAGGGATAGTCGGTTAGTGGACTAACAGGATTGGTGGTGAGAAGCTGGATGCAATCTGTAGGTTAAATAACAACTGAGTTCACTATAGTTTAGTTTTGTGTTATTTCCAGAGGATGCTCATTTTCGCAGCTCTCTATAGGATTATGTCTCTCTGTATGTGTGTGTGGTTTAGTATGCAGTTTGGAATTTTTGTATCATGGCCTGTTCAGGTACTGAGCTCTCTCTTTTTTAAAATAGCACTGAAATATATTTCCTCCGTTTCATGTCAGTGACACTGAGTTGCATCTCTCTGTAAGCGATACAGTCACCTTAAGCACATTTAAAGATGCTTGTCTAACAAGAGGACTGGGCCAGTGCAGCATATCAGAGTCAAAGCCGCGCGTCTCATCTTGGGCGCTTAATCCATCCTAGATCGTTACTTTCATTTAGACGAGTTCACATATTGAATTTCATATAATGACTTCCTGAGAGTAAAACCGAGTTTACGCCACAGCTCGGCTACTATGGTTTAGTAAATACAATGTGCAATTTTCTGTAGATATTAGAAACATTAATTACTGCTGCGTATGATGACATGGGTTTTTCACTACTATGCTGTATGGAACCTTCATGAAGTTTGGATTACCGACTAAAATATCGCCATGTTCTCTTTAAATAATGGACGTACACTACAAAATATAGAATAAAACTTGATCAAGTCACACAAAAATTCTTCTCTGGCTAAGATTTGTTCTTCTTCTTCTTATTATTTTTGTTGTTGTTGTTGTTGAGGGTTTAATTAATTTACTCTAGCTAGCTAAATAACAAGCTATGTGTCTGTTCAATCCGCAACTGCGAAGTTATAACCATCATCAATGCAAATGTATTCAGTCAGAAAGCTCCGCATGCCGGTCCTACAAACCGAGGGCGCCAAAACTTAGAGCAGCGATTCATTCATTATTAATTTTTGATCTCATTTCATCGAAATCACTATACCTTCTTCTGTCCTAATCGTATCGTATTCTCTGTAACATTTACAATTTGATCCCACACAGAGCACTAAATAGGTGCACTTAATAATCTAAGTGCAAAAGTATTTTTTCCAAAATGAAGGAGACAAAGAAAAGACATTCAAAGCAAGAGACATTTGCTGTTTGCTCTTCATTATCGTCCATCAAATTTTGCATTTCTCTTTCCGAATGTGATGCAAATGCTTTTTTTTTAATAACTTGTACTCCCACCCATTGACTGCATAGCTGAGCACTTTGCATCTCCAACACACAACTCCTCTAAAACGGAAATTATGAAAAGCGCCAGTCGATCCACTCTGATCCCACATCAGCATGCGGCCAAGCACATCGAAGAGGGACAGCAGCAGATTGTTATCCTTCATTTCCAAAGACAATCCAGCCGATAAGTGTTCTCAACACCTCTGGAAATCAGCTCTCCATTTCCATCACTGTTTGAATATAGACCCGAGCACACACCTGAAGACTCTTCTATCTTTAATGAACCTGCTTGAGTGTGTACATAGCCACTTCTGAGCAACGAACCACTAATTGGTATGTACACTTGGAGGTTAAAGTGGTGTATTTTAATAGTACAGCATTACAGTGGTCTTGGTCATTGTGTTGCTTCACATAATGCTGTTTACATCTGATTAGGGACTAATAGCATCCTGGAGGATTGTGTTTGTTTTTGCTCGGAAAAATGGGCTCCACAAGATTTTCCTTTGTCGTTTGATGGGCCGTCTAATAGACCTCAGTGGCAGAAGATAATTACGACGGCTAATTAGTGATAATCAAGATGATTACACTCTAATTGGGTTCTCTCCATTCATGTATCTCCGGTTGAGATTCTGGGAGGATCAAGAGTCTTGTTTTCCTTTCGCGAGTGCTGAAGTATTGCCACACACCACTTTTATAGATCAAACCTGATCCCAGAGTGTTGTGCTCCTCTTATACCACAGCAATTTGCTCACTATTACAAGTTAATGGTACATTTTAAGGTACATTTAATGTTTTTGCTTAGACGCTGAGGTGATACAGGAATCGAAATTATGATAATAATGTCCTGGAAAAAGAAGGAGCTTATAAGCGATGGGATGTGTAAATCCCAGTTTTCATCAGGGAATAAAGGAAGGTCATGCTATGAAACCAGATCAAGGATGAGAGAGCTTTTCAGACGGAGAAGAGAAAACTCTGTTCTTCCTGGAACTGAGGATGCTGGGAACAGGCCGAGAGACTGGCGTTAGAGATAGAGAACATTATTCAGAAGAACAGCGCTCAGCATTTCTCCCATGACACATATGTGGCCTAGGACAATCCTTCATACGCTGAAATCTTGACATTTTCTACTATATATAGCTCTGGAAACTGGAATCTTCCATGAACGGAAATATGTTTCTCCTGCGCACAAATCTCAACCCGAAGTAAAGTTGTAGCGTTTTTAAAAATTCTGGTTTTAAAAGTGAAAACGGTGAAAATTCGCGTTTAAAGTTCGGACCGCGGGACAGAAACATCGCAGACGTTTTGACAGCCGCTATGCGATTACAAACCGAACCGATTAGGTTTACATCCGTTGCGCTACGGCGCGTAGCTATCGAACAACTTGATCAAAGTGTGACGTTCACTGTGTGAAGAAATCGCACTTAGATAGCAAGGTTCCGAACGTCTTTAGACAGACTATGTTTGTTCAACTGACACCTTAACCAACATGATCTTTGCAGGAAGATAGCCTAGGCAAGATCAAATATATATAGAGAGTACACCCCAAGCGATTATCGATCTTTTTGCTGTATCGCAATGTCAATTTTCTGCTCACTTTGAAGTGACTCTGCAGAAATCAAATTCAACAAAATGTATTCGGATGTCTGCAGAATAATTAGAAAGCGGTGTGAATACTTATCAGTTAGGCGATTGTTATACGTTTTTCATTTTCATCTAAATACTTAATTTTTTTTTTCCTATAGAGAGCAAAAAATTCCCTTTCTGATATGCTTAAATTTGATGTCGCAATAAAGCAAAAAGAGAAATAATCATTGGGAAGTGAATACTTTCCAAAGGCACTGTATATTAAAGCGTTGTTTTGGTGAAATCTCTATTTATACTTAACGTTTTGGTAATTAACCTGTGTTGTAGGCAGAAAACCTCCAAACCTTTTCACAACAGGGTCTCAGCATTCCCGGTGCATAAAGAAGCAGAGCGCACCCTAACATCGCTGTGGCGTAACATTCCGCCAGAGACCTGAACTTAACGCTCGCGTGCCATGTGGCACATGACAAACATGACACCAATGAAATTCCAATATGCAAACAGCCCATCTGTAGTTTACAACCAAAAGTAAGGAAATGGATGATCTGCAGTGGAAAGACCAAATGATGAACATCAGTATGCAGTGGTGACGGCTGTGCATGAGAAACGTGCTCCATTTGGAGGATTTCATTTCAACTGTGCTATAGTTTGGTATGAAGAACACGTCATGGCTTTATATCGCTGTTACTGTACACACAGAAGGCCGCTGCGGCGAATCGTTGAAGTGAAGGACAAACAAGCGCTTCAAGAAGAAAAGGGATGGCGGAAACCCAGGTAGGTGCATCGTTATGTGTATTTTGATAAGCGAGACGGCATGCTCAAAC
This sequence comes from Notoglanidium macrostoma, assembly GCA_030068235.1. Taxonomy (NCBI): domain Eukaryota; kingdom Metazoa; phylum Chordata; class Actinopteri; order Siluriformes; family Auchenoglanididae; genus Notoglanidium; species Notoglanidium macrostoma. The sequence goes on along the minus strand of JAQQZR010000020.1, from coordinate 12,051,433 downwards.
TCGTGGTCTCATCAACCATAAAACTTCTAAACACTCTTCATAACAGGGTTTAAATGACAATGTCAGGTATTTTATTGAGCCAACTCATATGGGGTGGAAGTGGGTGGATGGATTTTATATACTTGGAGTACATGTAGACCTGGTAGTACAAGGTACTGAATATGTTTCTTTTTCTTTTTTTTTGTTGTATTATTTGTACTTTTTCCAAATGTTGCCCATTTGGTCTTGGTAATTAAATTGTTTAGGGTCTTGTTGTACGCTGTAGCATTATGTTCCAGCATGACAAGGCACCTGTGCACAAAGCAACGTCCAGGAAGAATTGGTTTGCCTAATCTCAACCCCACTGGGATGAACTAGAACGCCTGCTGTACTCATAACGCCTGTCCTCTTAGTCACAATATAACACCCCTGAACACACTTCATCCTGTCTTTACTCTTCTACACCTGTATACTGTAATGGTTTATAGCCGTGTGGGTATATCCAGTGTTGTCCAGATCTATTGCTAATCAACTAAAATTGAATTGAGTAACAGCAGATCTTGTGAATTGTAGGGCAAATATCATCTATAGTGCTACAGCCTGGAGTGCTCTTGTACAGACACACACACACATTCGAACAGCCATCCATTCACCAAGAGCAGCCCTGAAATATTTAAGGAAATGCTGAAATAGGACATTGTTGCTTCTCTGCCAGGTACCAAGCATACACTAGTTAGTGTTGTACTACCAAAAACGTATAGAGTAGTATACAGTCGCTGGAGTGCAGGAGTCAGAGAGCACATGCTTGTTTCATGGATTCCCAAGAGTCTGTGCATCAATCATATATTTGTGATACTGAAGTCATCCATCATTAGCTAATATATCCATATTTGTTAACTTCATGCAGTAACCATAAAGCAAGTAGTTATTTTTGCACACGTCCGGGATTTGTAATGTAATGAGCTTCCAGACTGATGTTCCACCACCACTCTATTTCTGTACTGGCTCCTGTGTCATCTCACTTTTTTTAATTTATTTATTTATTTATTTTTATATATTATTAGGTTGCTTTCACACTCGGCCATGTTTTCTCAACTATCAGAGCATGTGTAATCCTATGGGATGTGGCAGCTTTTAAAAAGTGCTGCTGGCATTTCTTTTTTTCCACAGAAGATGAAAAAAGTTAATCCAAAGATGGAAGTTGTGTAGAAATGAGCTTTGTGAGTGAGCGACTATGAGAATGTGGTATTTCTATATTTCATATATTTCATATGCGTCCGGACGAGTCCCTGATCAGAAATGACCTTCACTTCCCAGACTAACATGCATGGAAACGCATATGACCTGACCATTCACGTACACTGCGCATGCACGTGCCGGTATAAACAGGAAGGAGATTGTCTACTCAGACACTCAGCTGGTTGCCTAGTTTCAGATTCGACGTTCAAATGATAGTCGATCAAATGATTTGTTTACTTCTGGAAAAGGGTCCCGTCATAGGAGCGTCACGAATCGAAAAAGACCCAAGAAGCGATTGTGCCTGTCTGCATTATCATTTTCAAAAGCCTCCATTTTCCATCATCCAAACTAAAACAGGGCCAGCAGCGTTTTCATGGCTCGGTGTAGTATGGACGCCAGGCGTGAACATAGTAAAGGCGATGCGTTTTAAAACTAAAACATATTAGCCTGGACATAACCTTAGGAAGCCACCCATTCTTCTGAACTCCTTAACACTTTTGTGATGTCCTCAGCAGATGTCTGCATTTTTATCGGTGTGTTTTATTGGTTTCCTACACAGCACACGCACAGCTTTATCACCATGCATGCTGTGGGTCGAGACAGGCCAATTACACTTCAGACAGCGCCACTCACTAAGAATCTTAATGCATGAAGCACCTGAGCGTGAGCGAGCGTTACACGAGACCTCTTGCATCTTTGTTCCAATGTGGCCGAAGCTCATTACAAAGTCTTATAAATTCCTAATGAGTGAGGCCATATGCTCACAGGAGATATTCATCACTCACATATGGTGGCTCAAGTGGGTCCCTTGAGCCACCATATGTGGGTTTGAAAAACTTCAAAACATTCAAACTGGCCGCCCACCTCCACTGTGATTAGCCAGTAGGGGTTTGTGAAGGAGGGCAGGAACTGGCAGAAGCTCGGACTCAAAGTGCATTCTAAAAACTCGCACTTAAATGTATTTACTACATGCTAATCTAGCAGATCTAAACCATCCATGGAAAATGTTTGACGTGATTGTTCATGAGAAGTTTATTCAATTTGAACGCTAATCGTCGTTCGGGGATACGATGTTCTCATAACAGTTTAAACCACAGCGCAGTTCAACTCTCGATTCTGATTGGTCAGACGGTGTTGATGAACGTTCTTTAACAGCACTGCTGACAGTAACGCTGACTGCAAGTCAAATCACAGGTTTCTTTCAATGCATTCTAGTTAACATTCAGTCTCCAGTATCAGTGCTTTGTAGTTCCAAAAGGCCATTCAGTCAACACAGCATGATCACTGTAGATGTTACAGGTTCGCGTGGGTTCCATCTTTCTAAAATTCCTCCATTAATTACCTATATCATTTGTTCATCAAGGTTCAACCCCAGAACCTCCTTGCTGTGAGGTGACAGTGCTAACCACTGTGCTGCCCCCCCCCCCTTCTTTTAAAAAAAAAAATATGACTGACATTTGATTTTGATATTCTATCGCACAATACATCCTCGTGCAAATCCTTCAATCATCACTTCATCAGTTTAGCTCTTCCACTCACTTTGTTCAGACGCTAATCTGTAATCTTTTCCTCGAACCGTTAATGGAAGCACTGGGGAGTCGCCTGATTCATCAGGAAAATCTCCTAATCCTCATTAGCATCGTCATGAACACGGCCCAGTTGGTTAAAGACGAACACATTTCCCAGAGCTTATAATGGCTGCGAGAAGTTGCTGTATTAAGAGAATGATGACGACAATGATAAACAGACTCTGCTTACTTGGTAGCATCAGTCATTCTTACTGCCTACACGCGCACACACAGCCAATTTTTCTCCACGCCTGTTTTGCTGACCCTGAGGTCTGAGGTCAGTGTTAAAGCAAAGCAATCATAGCAGGGTTTTAAACCATAGCACTGAGGTGAGCCTGTTTCATTCCACCTCCAGCCATGCGTGGTGTACCAAGCACTACACACGGACTCCTGTAGAAGATCCTGGAGGGCAGCTGGAAGTGGACCTGTGACCTGAAACATTCCCAGCTTGCTTTAGAGAGCTGAGTGCATTAATAATGCATCCATATATCTGTCAGCTGGGCTTTTACACGTTCCTCTGCTGCACAGTACATTCAGTTATTTCGCACATTTAACTTCCTTTTGCTGACTGCATTATATTAAAACACACCAAAATGGGCCTGTGAGACATCGCTGTAGTGATTTCAATCCAAATATCTGATTAGTCAGAAGACGTTCTAGCTGTAAGGCAAATTATACATTTACATTAATGTGCTCGATTTAATACGTTATCATTTCTATAGTAACTCATTTACGGTGAATTATATGGCGAACTCTACATAAACTAACGCTAATAATGAACTCACTAAATACACCCTTTTTTGCAAAGAAAAATGTATAATTATTGTTGTAAGGAAATGTGTATTTAACATTTATGAAAGGACTCGCCAGTGTCTCAGGTATGTAGGTTAGGGTTAGTACATTTTCAGTGCAAATTCAGTACATTTTCCACCACAGGAAAGTTTTCAGTACAGGAGTTTCAGAAGTTTACGCGAGAGAGGCTGATGGGGGAACGACTGAGTCATACGGACTCTTATGGACCGCCACTGAAATACGCCAACAGCATAACCACCATCCTCAAGAAAACACAACAAAGACTGTTCTTTCTTCAACAACTTGGGAAACTCAATGTATCTTTACCGGTTCTGAGTAGATTTTCTATTTCAGCCATAATAGAAATTGTGCTCACTACCTCCATTACAGCCTGGTTCCTCTCTGCCTCTTTTATCTGTAAGACCAGACCGCAGGAAGTCGTGCGCTCACCAGAGAAGATCTTCGTTTGTAAACTCACCAAGATCAAGGACCTGTACGACAACAAAAGAGGAGGGCACTGAAAATTGCTGCTGACACCAAACATCCAAGCAAACACCTCTTTGTCAGATTTCCATCAAAAAAGGCGCTAGAGATCCATCATCTTCTGAAATGCACGCATGAGCACAGTTTCTTTCCGGATGCTATTCAGTTATTCAGTTACCCGAGTCCATGGCAACTCTGAACCTTAACCACTCTGAATGTAGCCTTAAACGAATAAAACTTCTTTATTAAAGAAAAAGATACGAATAATACATTCTGAAGTGGTAACAGCAACTTCATCACACCACCCTGTTGATTATTTTCCCTTAACAGCAAATGTTTTATTAGGGATCCAAGCACCAAAGGTGCTAGAAGCCTGTTATTTGTGCTCTAGTATTTCTTACTCTCTTACACCCCTGTAATGAATTGTGGAGACAACTCATATATTACAGAGCTGTGAAATGTGGTCAATAGCTAGCACACTGTCCCAATCCTCAGGCAAGCCTGACTGGCCCAGTGGTGGTGCTACAGTACAGGGTCTTACATTTTGGCCTATATCTCTTGAAGTGTACTACAAAACATTTTCCCCTTGTTACTTGGATTCTCCCAAACAGTAAACCCTCAATAACCAATTAACTACACCCACTTAGATTTAAGCTAATTTGCATAATATTCAAAACCCACTTTTCCGAACTCGTCCTATGATTTCTCTTTTCTTCCCAAAACGGGTGTCAGAATAGTCAGCAGGGTGTGAACCACAATAATAATCGAAAATAAACAATATGGCCACCAGATTTCTAAGGAGGTGGAGCCTAATTTGCTCAAACAGCTGAAACTCATGATTGTTTGTATGAATTCGTATGAAAATCATATTCAAGACAGCAGGTATGAGCATTGATAAGGTGTGGAGTTAAGTTCAAATCGCTGTTTCTCAGGAACCGTAAATACATCAGAGCTGATATTTGGTGTGCTGCATCTCTGTACTTATGTCTAAGTGAATTTGTAATAATCACCGGGTTACTTCAAAAACATGGCCAATCAGCCAATCAGCTTTTAGCAGGCATTTCACAGGGTTAGCTTTGAGTTATGATCACAAAACTTAATAAGTAGGTTAATTTATGGTCATTTTAACGTTCTATGTAACTTGGCAAGGACTGAACACTGGGGGTTGTAAAGGGTACTTGGACCTTGCAGATAGGCACTAGCGGCTATGTTGCACTAGTTCCTTTTTTTTTTTCTTCTTCTTTTTTTTACCAAAGTGAAAATTTTTATTTTGTATCTAATTTGGATGCATTAAGTATTAAGTTAGTAAGGTCTGTTAACAAATCATGGTCATCGCCTATAGCAGTGCACAATGTTCTAATACATACTTTACGCTCTAAACAAAGACGAAAAACCAGCAACATTTAGATATACAGCTGCAAGACAAACAGAGCAGTATATATTCACACTAACAAGACCTAATGAGACTAATTAAAAGAAACAGGTGTGAGCGATGATCAAGAGGGAGGAGAACGAAGGTGAATAAAAAACAAACTGGAAAAGTTTTTCACACTTAGGGAGAAAATGATGGTCTGAAATCGCTCCTTTATTCCCGATCCACAATACAGTCATTTATAGAATCCTTACCGAGGTTGAATATGGGAAAGATCTTTCCGGAAAAAAACGACACACACGGATTGGATGTTTGTGCACGATGGAAAATGCATTTTCATACGATACAGTCTGCGTCGTTTCATTTCTAATGACATTTTTTGATGTATAATTATTGCCGCTGTTGCACTGTGCAATTAACGCATTTATTCCAAGTCACTGTAGCTGACACTATAGCTGACACTCAAGCTCTCTATTGTTTGTATGCAGGCATGAGGTATGTTGCAGACGTGATGTTTTCTCCTACTATATGCACAGGGCTAAAAATGTAACTGATATTGCGTCATTAAAATTGACATGGATATGACATGGACTTTGCCTAGTTAATATTGTTTCACCGCATTGTATTGTGAAAAAGTTTGCTTTGCCTGCACCATTAAAAAGTGTCCCTACACTTCCTAAACATTATTCAGGTGCTGCTCGCTGCAATTACATTAAACTGCGCACAACACACCACTAACGAAGCTGACACTGGTCTGCTAAAACTGATAGCAGCATTAAGTCAGTGGCATATTCGTATTTTATTGTGTATGTTTCAAACAAAGCTTTTAGACGCAACATGAGAAAACACAGCCTGTCCTTTAAATTGGGGCTTTAGCCGTGAGTTGCTAAGAACAGTATTTAAATTTTCTTTCATTGTACTTTAAATGAAAGGATCATGGTTCCATTATATGAATTGTTAATTCTAAACGACCTCAATTAAAAATAATCTCGGTTTAGGTTACTGTTTGCACTGGTTTTGGATAAGTAATAACTTTCCAATTTTTTCCGTGTATTTGTTGTAAATATAGACATCCGTACTCTATGAAAATTTATATGAAAACATGACCATTTATTATATTCGACAGAGAAACGAGTCCACATTAAGAAATAATCTGTATCCATACTAGAACGCTTGAAAACGAATATCGCATGAACACTGGGCGTGCACGCGCCGCTATAAACAGGAAGCAGATTGTTTGCTCTGCAGCTGGATGCTTAGTTGCAGATCATTTGAATAATAGCTTGCCTCCTGCACATGTAGCATTATAAAATGCAAAATTTAACTGCACAACAGCTGCTAGCAAAGACGACAAGGTCAGCGATGCTTGTAATTCATTATCCATGCTGCAGTCACCACTGGTAGTCAAGGCTGATGCCGTTTGTTGATTTCTGGGAAGGGGTCACATGATAGGAGGGTGACGAATCAGGGAAGGATACGTCATGACCGATAAGACGCTATCCGGAAGCGAACATGGGTATCTGCATCATCGTTTCCAAAACTCTATGTTTCTGGCCTTCCACACTGAAACGTTTTTAAATGTTCTGTATCAGTGGCTCAAAACTTCTCTCTGGAGAAATATGGACGCCAGGCGTAAAAAAAGAGCAAAAGTGGCATAAAAGTCAGTGATCAACCCTGTTAAGTTGATGCCGTGTAGGTGCAAAACCGGCCACAAGATTCCTAACAGGACTTCTACTACACTATACTGTTAACTCCATCATCCCCGACAACTGAGTTGGAGCATCGTCTCTACATCACCACGGCAAATTAATTTAATATTCCTCAGTGTGACTCAATGCCAGATTTCATTACAGATTTAAACATATTTGGCTGGTTCAAATTTTTAAGAATTACTCAAAAGGAAAGAAAACGTGTGTTAGAAAATGTAATTTGTTCATTGTTGATTCAAGTGAAAGATGGATCCAACCACCAAGACACACACACACACACACACACATACATTCCATTTCATTTTAATTCATTTCTCATTTCATTTCAAAAGGTCATGTTGCAGAAGTCAGATGCCTTTGAGTGAAATAAGCTGAACTAACACTTTTTCAATGCTTTTTTTTTTGCAGTTTCTCTATCTGCGTGATATCCTCTCTACACATTTAGATTTAGGAATTTGGTGTGGAGAATACTTATGGGGTTTTGGTTTAGGACCTCAATTTCCTGAGCTATGACTAAGCTCTTCATACGTCTTAGTTCTTCTGATCATCAGTTCACTATTCTTATTTCAGGTTTATAATGATTCAGTTTTCCTCTTTGGTCCTAATGATAACAGCAGCGTACTATATGTGTGAATGCCATGTGTTTCTCTATCATGCATGAACCAGGGATGTGGAAAGTAATGAAATACTCGCACCGTCCACTTTAATAGGAACACGTACACCGGAACATTTTGCAGTTTTCTGATAAGCCAATCATTTGGAAGCAGAACGATGCATAGAATCATGCAGATACACGACAAGAGCTTCAGTTAATATTCAGATCAAACAGCAGAATGAGGGGAAAATATGATCTCTGTGACTTGGTTGTTGGTGGCTGGCTTGAGTATTTCAGAAACTGCCGATCTCCTGGGATTTTCACACACAACCGTCTCTAGAGTTTACGCGGAATGGTTCGAAAAACAAAAAACCCTGAGTGTGAGACAGTCCGGTGGGTGGAAACGCGTCATGGCGTAATAAGAGAGGGCAGAGGAAAATGGTCAGATTGGTTCAAGATGCTAGGAAGGGTATACAGTATAATCAGTCTTTATGACCGTAGTGAGCAGAAAAGCATCTCAACATACACAACACATCCAACCTTAAGGTGAATGGGCTACAACATCAGGTTCCACTCCTCTAGCCAAGCACTGTACTCGGAGGCTATCATGGGCAACCTAGTTGTGTACATACACACATAAATAGACTAATAGAAAGATGACATTAGGCGCAAGTTGTTTTGATGTACACATTTGGAGTATTATATCAAATACTTCTCCTGATGCGCCCTATACAAACTTTTCATTTAGCGCTTACAGCATGAGCCACAATGATGTGTGCTGGTACAGGAAAAATATGGAATATAGTCCCAAATTGTTTTATTTTTTATAATCATTACACAATGATAGTTCCTTTTGGTGTTGTGGAATGTCCATGAAACAAGTTAGCTCCTATTATCATTTACGTTACGGCAGTTATAAGCAGTCATTCCCCCGTCAACCACTCTGTTTTTCTCTTTCTTGAAGTGAATTAGACCAACACGTACAGCTTGTTATGATAGAAAATTATATACAGAATTATTACAAATACAAGGTCCAGAAATAATGTTTTATATATTTATAAAGGTTAGGTTTAGGGCCAGGATTATCATTTATATATAGATAGATCGATAGATAGATAGATGAATAGATCGATAGATAGATAGATAGATGGATAGATGGATAGATGGATGGATGGATGGATAGATAGATAGATAGATAGATACTTAATCGATTCTCACTGAAACTGCGGACATTGAACTTCTTTATGACTTCATTTCTGCGAAATTGAATGAAATCCACCCAGAATGCAATCTTATTCCAATTTGTTTGAAACTTTCTCGACTAGGACCATCCTGAAATAATAAGGATGTGTTGAGAATGACAGGAACAATGAATCTGCAATGATGGTAGCAATAAAAATGCAAAACCTATTCTTTCGGAGGTTTAGCCATTTTATGCTCCATTCACATGTAGACTTTTGTGAATAAAAAAAAAAAAAGAAACAAAAGCACAGGCAGCGATCCAGAGATGAGCTAAAAGCCTGGGAACTGCGGCAGTGTGAAAGAAAAAAAAAAAGAAATGGAGATTGACAGCACCACTAAGAGGTCAGGTTGGAAAGAAATTGCTCTTTTCTTGTTCTTAATTGCGTTCCATAAATGCAATTGTCAGTTCATGCTACATCTAAAAACAGAAAAGAGGAGTATGCAGGGAAGTGACGTTAGTGTCACGGCAGGAGGTTGCTATTGTTAATTAATGATGTGCCCAGGGCATCAGAGTGATCAGAGTTTCAATGAGCTCTCATATCAGTGCAATACCAGCTTTTATACACACACACACACACACACACACACACCACTAAGCTGCTGGGATACCCTCGGTATTCACCATCTGATATAGTGTCAGGGATAAATGATAGATGATAGTAGCCTTTTGGTACCGACCCAATTTTTAGCTCACTTCATTACATGTGTATCAGCGCTCTCTGACTCCCAGAATGCACTGCAGGCTATCATACATCACTGATTCCTGAAACTGATAATCACAGGCCACTGAAAACATTTTTCTCATCAACAGATTATTAATTTCTAAGTCATTTAATGACTAAAAACCTGACACTGAGATATGACTGAATATCAAGTTATCCTTCTGGATCTTTCTATCGCCGTGGTCTCGCATTCCTACAAGCGCAAATAAAGAGGTGATGACAACCATCAACCCTTGCACATCACATGACCCCAATGATCACACACACACACACCTGTTCCCACTTCTTTGTCTAACATTTGTCATGCTGCCTGATGTCCGCGTGTCACTCGGATCATATCATAATTCAAGTTTAGGCTCCTAGTCTTGATACTGTTTGTTTGGTCGCGTTTCACTTAAAAATAGAAAATCGCCAACTCCAATCCTAAAACAATTTACATTTCGAATCATCATTTTGAGGAGCTTTCATTATTTTATACAGATGCTGAGACATAATCCGGGAAAACTAATAAGATAATGATTTTATTTCCTCAAACGGTGCAAACTGGCTTCCAAACGCCTGCGGTATTAATTGGTCCAAACAATCGCTGTTCTTGAAATGACTGCAGAAATCACACTGCAGGTGTTAAATGAATCTATTTACACCGCCCTGTATGGAGTAAATTTAGACAGAAATTCCATAATTCACATATTCATCAAAGGAAACCCACAATAGTAGGCTCATGTAATACACAGTCATTTGTAGACTCTGTTAATAAATGTTTTGGATGGGGTTTTTTTTTTTCCTGTGTTATCAAGTTAGTATGTCTAATGAAAAGTGAAACTTTTAGTAAATCAAGGCCTGAGTGTACGGTCATTAGGTACATCTTAAAATTCACAAGCTTGGGCTTTTAATTGGGATAAAATCCAGTGTCATGACCCGACACTTGAGTGTCTAGAGAATGCCTCTGCAACCAAATCTTAAACATTCCTCAGGATTAGCGAATGCAAAAACCTTTAATCCAAGATACACTCGAACCTTCTGGCTGCCTAGAGACCGCACAGACAACCGTCACCTCCTGCTCAACTCCTGTCACGCTGTGGCTTATAATTAGCCTGAATGTCAATAAAATGCAGACCTTCTCTGGACAATTCATTCGATACCTTGCATGTACGGTGGTAACAAACAACAAAACTGGACTTTTTATGGGGAGAAAATGCAAAAAAGTCTTAAACGTTTGATTTGGTTACCATTTAAAATGATTATTTAATCCAAACAGTGTATAACATACAGTGTTTTTATCATTTTTCACCATGTTATTTAACATTCTTTCCACAAATTGACCAATTTAAATGTTCATACATGACAAACTGACCTAAAAAATTCTTTGATTAAAAAAAAAACAAAAAAAAACCTTATTAATTATTTAAAAAAAGCAAAACTTCTCAAGACTTACTGAATGTTTCTCTTTTGCGCTTTTGTATTTCAACCAGAAGTGAAGTAATGTTTTAAAATCTGGTTACTTCCAAAAAGTGAAAATGAAGAAAATGACATTAAAGATTTCATCATAACTGTGGTGCAGGAGCATCGTAGACAATCTGACAGCCGGTATCTGATTACAGACTGAATGAATGTCGCATGTAGCTATACGATGACTTGATCAAAGTGTAACATTCACTATGTGAGCAAGTCACACTTAGCTAGCAAGGTTTAAACTCAAAGGAAGGGATGGTATACACTCTCTCCCCAGTCACTCGCACAGCGACACTAGCTAATCACGGGCGTCTGTGACTACATGTGTACAGAGTTCATGCGCAGCAGCTTGAAAAGAAGCAGAGGGCTCGTTTCACGTGCCTCGGAGGAAGCGCTGATAGCCTTAGCTCTCCCTGGTTGGTAGTGTCATGTGACGGGGATGATCTCTGATGGGTGGGAATTAGACACGACTAAATTAGGGAGAAAATTCCTAATGAATGAGATGTGAGTGGCAAAAGCAAACTCCCTGAGACGACAAGTGGAACCAGCCCTGAGGAACCTCAAAAGGGAACTCATTCTCATCTGGATAGTGTCATTATTAATCATTTCTCTACATCTTTCTATTTTCAGACATCTTTAGGCAGACTGACTGTTTTACTGCAGGGTTTATTAGATTGGCTTCCTAGACAACAAGCAAACACACACACACACACACATATATATTTATATATACACTACCAGTCAAAAGTTTCTTTATGTTTATGACTTTAAAAGAGACTGGATAATGATGGACTGTCGTTTCTCTTTACTTAGTTGAGCGGTTGT
>JAQQZR010000020.1:12014183-12025798 GCA_030068235.1 Notoglanidium macrostoma | reverse complement strand
CCCAGGGTGTACCCCGCCTCTCACCCCAAGATGCTGGGATTGGCTCCAACTTCCCCGCCACCCAGACGGATAAAGCGCTATAGATAATGGATGGATAGATGGATAGATATGGTAATTCTTGATATGACATAATAACATTGTTGAATTAGTGTGTGATTATATACTAATACAATAGTATATTTTTAAATAGTTATTCCATTATTGACAAATTAAAGGAAAAAATGGTGGCTTTGTTATGAAATTGGGTGATTTATTATTTTGGTGGAAGGCTTTTGCGTCACTTGTCCGGAAGCTTCACTGTAAATCAGTACCATGGCGTGATGGGTGTGGTCTCTTCCATGATGACTCCACCCCAACCCACAAGCAACAAGGGCTCACTCAATGGATTAATGAGAATGAAACTGATGTAAGTTATGTGCTTTGGACTTCGCAGTCATCAGATCTCAACCCAGCAGATTGTGGACCAAAGTATGTTGGACAGAGCTCTCCATCATCACCATCATCAAAACACCAGTTAAAGGAATATTTTTGGAGGCATGGTTTTTATTCCTCCAGTACAGTTCCAGAGACTTGTGCAATCCATGCCAAAGAGCACTGAATCTGTTCTGGCAGCTTGTTTGTAAGGTCCAACACCTTACTAACACACTTTTCCCTTTCATTTATCACCTGTCTAAAGATCCAGTTGAACAAAAAACTCAAGATGATTAAACATGAAAAAACTAAAGTTGTATGTAGATTCTTTTTAATGTGCTGAAACACATGATAGAGGGTTATACTGTTATAATTCTGAGAAATATTCAGTCCCTCCACACTTCAACGCAGAGTTGATTTAGTCAGACGTCAAGTCTGAAATAGGAATTCATGCAGTGCACAGTTAGGGACTGTTATGTTGAGAGCCAATTATAACAATGCATGACATTTAAAAAAAAAAAAAAAAAAAAAAAAAAAAGCCCATTTCTCTGTGTACTTTTTTATGACTCATCTATAGGAAGTCTAGTTTGATAGGAACTATAGTTCTTTTGCCTTTTTTTCCCAGTGACCTTGTGAGGCTATTGTGGTAACTGAAAGTGCTCTAGAAACCGAGTGGATTAAATTTCAATAATCCTGTTATTCACACACAAAAAGAAAATACTGATACTGAGCCCATGAGCACCCTTCTGTAAATCCCTATTAGTTTCAGGGCTGGCTGTGCTCGCCGAGTTTCCCATTAAGCAGCTCTGAAGCTCTCGCTCACTGCTATCATATATCTGATTACCAAACTCATTCTCCAGGGAAGGATTTAAAGTCTGGCATGGATTAACTTGAAGACTGCTTTGAGGAGAGAAGTCATATCTATCTAGCTATCTATCTAGCTAGCTAGCTATTTATATGATACACTCATCAAACTAAGGGTTTCATAGGAACAACTGTACACCTTCTCAATCATGCAAATATTCAACCTGTTCACAGATTCATATCAAAGATCAGAATGTGGGGGAAAATGTGATCTTAGTGACTTTGACCATGGCATGGCTTTTGGTGCCAGATGGGCTGGTTTGAATATTGATCATCTGGAATATTAATGCATAATTGTCTTCCTAAACAATAAAGTTTAGTGTCTGTGAATAAATGAATGAATGAACGGATGAATGAACTAACTATCCAGTGTGCGGTTGTTCTGCCTTGATAGTGAGAGAGGTAATAGGAGAATGGCCAGCTTGTTTTTAGCTGACAGGAAGGCCATGGTAACTCAAATAACCACTCTTTGCAACCATGATGTGTAGAAAAGGATCTCAGAAACTGGGCAAAAGGGGAAGGGAAAAAACCAGTTGATGTTTTTCCAATTTTCAACAGACCAGTTTCCATGATCCTGTGCATACTGTAGCCTCAGAGTCCTGTTCTTGGCTGACAGGAGTGAAACCTGATGTGGTCTCCTGTTGTTCAGAATGGAGAAGTGGGCCAACATCTCCAACATTTCTTACTTCACAGGAAGAGACTTGGTGCTGTTATTCTTTTCAGGGCATCATAAAATAATTTCAAAGCCAGTATTTTGTTGGGGGAAAATGATTACTTAAAATAATTTTGTGTTTGAAAAAAAAAAAATTTAATAGAATAAGTTCATGTTTGAAAAAAAAAAAAAAAACAACCATTTAAATAGAACTACGATGTTCCTGTAAGTTTGAACTCAACATGTTACTAAGTACATGTGCTTTTTTTTTTTTTTAAACAAACCAATGTTTAATGAGTCTAAACTGGGAAAGCCAGTTGCTTTGATGAATCTTTCTAAAGACCACTGAGATCTGGTTGTCCCCCTTTGAAGCATGTTCTATAAAATGAAATATTAATTCAGCCTACCTCTAGTCCCGCTAAAATTTAAATGTAACCCAGCTGTTCAGGAGAATCATAGAATATACATTTTCAAAAACATGAAGAGTTCATATAATTCAGAGCGATTGGACCCAAATTCTGGAGCTTTATGAAGTTTGGCAGGTCTACACACCTGATTCAGCTTCTCAGGTAATCACCAAGTCCTTTACAGAAAAAATACAAATAACTAAAGCTGTAGATCTCAAGACCCTGAGTTTGATGCTTGTGATCTAGTCACATGCACAGCAATAAACCTTAGAAGTGTATTACTTCATGTCAATATAAAACTGAAATTTGACTGTGCCTTATGGAGAGAGTGATATCTCAGAGTCACAGTTACTGACATCAAAATACATCAGAGTCTGCCCTTAATGAAAAAAGCTTTTTGGGAAGACCAAAAATACATAGACATTTCAGACCTTTTCAGACAGTAATCAATAATGGCTGAGCATCTTTTAGTCAGCACTTTGGATCGGAGCTTTTAAACCTACTCTTCTTTTCTGTTTTATTTCTATTCAAGAGTTCACTTAGCTCTTCCAAGCCAACAAAGAGCCAATAGGTAAATAGGCTGATAAATGCATAGCAGTTGAAATGAGCAAGATTTATACATTTCACTTCATTTCATTTCGTGCTAACATACGTCTATAAGAGCTAATGGAGAAAACCTAATTCCACTTTTCTCCATATCCTTAACTCGCAACCTTTAAAACAACCCACATCTCATGTGATTTGCAACGAGTTTGCGTTTGTGAGACTGTGTTGGCTTTTATAGCGCAGTAAAAGTACCTGTAGTGCAATCTGCTGAGAATCTTAATCAGGAACCGTTTTATTCAAGGTTAGTGGAGATGGAGTCTTATCCCAAGAACTCTGGGTGTGAAGAGTGGGAATACTCCAGGAATGGGATGCCAGTGCATCACAGGCAAACACACACATTCCTGAAATCCAGAAACAGAGGGAACCCTTGCAGACTGGGATACATGCAAAACCAATGGTGAAACCAGGCTCAGGATTAAAATTAGGACTCTGGAGCTGTGAGGTGGCAATGCTACATGACGCACCACTTTACAGAACATTGGGCTTCTAAGTCTACCATGAATGAACTGTTATCAGAATAGTTTGTACATGTACTCGCTGAGAGTTTCTACTGTCACATCATAGTTTCAGAGATATAAGGCGCAGACGGAGGGTGATGACACTTACAGTGTTAAAAATGAAATAAAACCATTGCTTTTGGTGATTCCCTTAAGTAATGATTTCTGTGCAAAGTTTAATAAATATGTAGCATCCGGCTTCATTAAAGTCTCAGGGATGCTCTTGTGGGAAAAGGCGTTCATGCTGGGCCATGATAAAGAGCCTCAATACAACCAGAACTATGGGAGCCTTGTGAGATATAAAGGCTAGGTTACTTTTATGTGCAGGGTTTGATATCTTTAGCACCAGCCTGTAGGGTTCTGCAGGGAAATAATGTTTTCTCTGTTTAACGCACACACAGGTCATCACAATCACTCAAGTTAACAGTAGTGACAATGTTCGGCGGCTTTAACGCTCGCTCGTCGTGTTCCTTATAGGACCGAGCTCTTCAGTGACACATGCTGGTCAGGGCTTCTTAAATAAATGGCAGTGTTAATTTTTTGCTTCTGGCTTTACATGAAGAGGTAGATGATGGACGGACAAACAACTCGTGCTCAATCCTCTGCAGTCTTCAAGAAACATGTTTCTCAAGCTGAGCTGACAGCAAGCATCCCAATCACAAACTTACCCAGCTATGAAATTGCACCCAGCTCACAAGCCGCAAGACCCGTGGAGCTACACTTGTGCGTACAGATTCAGTGAGATATATCAGACAGCCGTAATGAACTATTGTAAATAGCGACACTACCAAAACGTATACTTTTGGATCTTGGCATGAAGAATCATGCTGTATCTTAAATCCATATTACAACCCTGCTTCCAAAAAAGGTGGGATGTTGTGTACAATGTAAATAGAAACAGTATGCGATGATTTGCAAAATCATGTAAACCAATATTTAATTCAAAGTGGAACAAAGACAACATATCAAATGTTTCACTGTTGCACCTGAAACCAGGGCTCCAGCAATTCATTATACCGCATAGTGCATTTCTGTTTAAACCTTAATCGAAACACGTCTTATTTGTGCCCTGCAGGTTTTTTTTTTTTTTAATAAAATCATAAATTCAGTCATTACACAAACAAATGTATTCTAATCTAGATGAATGTAGTGAAATATTACTCAGATTCAGTCTAATAAAGTCTAATATTAGCCTAATCCAGACCATTCTTAGTCTAATATATTTGAATCTTCATAAATTCTTTTGAATATTAGATTATATTTAATCTAGTCTAATCTTAGTCTGATGTAGCCTAATATTACTCTAATACGATACGTAAGGAATAAATAACACATGATGCTGTTATAGTATTTGCTTTGTTAATTCAAGAAAAAACATTTTTTTTGGACAGGCAGTGTATGAGCAGACAATATGTCATGCACTTGCTGCGACACTTTCAATATGATGCGACAATATTCAAAAATATATTGAATATTTATCTGTGGTATGCCTAAGCATTTTCATATTATGCGTATACGTTTTGTTCATTACACAGCATGGAGAGGGAGGACCATTGTGGTGGTTCTAATGTGTTAATGTGGCTTGTATGCCCGATTAAAAATGATTTTTATGAATAACAGATTAAACATGGTTAATCGCTGTCTCCTGAGTTGCGCAACAGAAAAGCGTTCCGCCTGTAATCCGGAAATCACAAGTGCAAATACTGGCAATTCTACAGCCAAGAGCCGAAAGGGGCAAAACTGTTTCTGCTTTCTGTGAGATCATTTACGTGGAAGAGGGTAAATCATGGTTTTCTACAAGTGCATGACAAGCAGCAGTTTGAAAAGATGCAATTGTCTGGCTTCACGTGTCTCAGGCTGGGTCCACATTGATACGTGATGAACATAAGAGCCATATGAGTATTTTCACACTGTATCAGAGCTAATCTCCATCCATACACTTGAAAATGCATATCACATGACCATTTGCATACACTGCACATGCTGGTATACACAGTTGTAGCATTATAAAATGCAGAATTTAACTGCACAACAGCTGCTAGCGAAGACAACACGGTCAGCAAATCACGTAATTCTGTATCCATGCTGCATTCAGCGGTGGTATTCGAGGCCGATATCGTTTCTTTTCTTCCGGAAAAAGATCACGTGATGAGGAGTGTTGCTGTTTCCAAAAGCCTACGTTTTCCCTCATCCATGCTAAAACATTGCTTAAAAGGCGTTTCCAAAACTTTTTGTTTTAGGGCCTCAAAAACTCTGGAGTAGTGCACAAACATAGCAAAAGCGATGCATTTTGAAACTAAACATGTTAGTGTGGACATAGCGTCATGGGAAGCACATGTTAACCTTCACCCTTCCCCAGCTGGTAGCTGTCATATGACACGGGTGAGCTGGCTGGTGGGTGGGAATTAGCAAGTGACCAATTTAGGAAATTTTGTTTTTTTACAAATTGTAATTTCTGATCTGATGAGCTTTTCTGTGAGGAGACGTTTATGTATTTTGCCTGCCTGTAAAACGTACATCCTAAATAAACTTGGACCCCAATTCTCGCAAACTGTCATCGATTACAGATATAACTGTAACTTGACAGCACACCTAGAGTGTTACTGTTTCTGTGAAGCAGCTAATGAGGTTTGGGGATTTATTTATTTTTTATTTTTTTGTATGCGTCTTAAAGGTGTTTGATATAAATTAGAAAGATTTGTTTCATATGAGGAATGTTCATTCGATTTAACTTAAGAAAATCTTAGGTAAAGAAAAGCTGCATAGGATGCATAAAATAGATTCATAACTTGCTTTAAATCACGTTTATTAAATATTAAAAAAGTTGGATTCATCAAGAAAACTTTGACCTTATCTACAATGGATTGTTAAGAAGACTAAAGCGTTTCATGAACTGGCGTGTTTTTCATTTGCAAGTACAATTCTAGCATTTTATAGTCTGAAAGTGAAAAGGCATCTGATTACAAAAATAACTTGATTAGACTTGTATCCTATTCGCTATGTCATGTAGCTGTCCAATGACTTCTGCGTGACATTTACTGTGTGAGGAAATCACACCGCTAGCAAGATTTTAGACACCTCTTGGCAGAATGTCTGCTTTTACCACTGCATTAGTTAAACTGGCTCCTTACGAAACCTGATGTTTGCGGGAAGGTAGTCTATTCCAGATTTACGCGTCGGATTAAAAAGTCACTTTTACAGAATTCAACCACAGCAACGCTGTGCAAGTAACGTCGTTTGTTCCACACCGTTGCGCTCATCGTGAGCACGCACTTAGACATGATACTGTTCTGTGATGCTACATGAATTGATTCGTTTTTCCTGGGAATTGTAAACTTCCTTTCAGGTTTTGCCAAGTCCCGTCTCACAAATTTACTGTCTCAATCTCGGTCCCGAAAAAAGCTTTGGGAATTCTTTTCTCAGCTTTGTTTAAGGTTACACGTTCATTCAGTTGAGTTGTTGCTTTATTATTCATTTATAATGCAAAAAGTCATTTGCATTATAAAAGAATAATTCAGTTATGGTGCTAAGGGAGCAATGATTTGCATCCATGACTGGATTGTTGCAGTAATATCACTTCCACATTAGACTTGTTGTAATCTCCAATATATTTAATTACCGAGCGCTTCCTATTACCTCTTGGTGTTACCGTGCGCGGTGGTGGATGCTGCCACGTAGCCATTCACATTTCGACATAGATGGATGCACTGAACTCTGTGGCTCTTAATATGTGTGAGACTTAGCAGGCATATAATAACGCACAATCATTTCCATTACTACTCTTTTTTTATCCATGTCCCTGTGCCTGATTGATTTTTCTTTTTTTCCCCTTTTGCTAATTCTGCATGCATGCTGCTAGAATGTTAACATTTGCAGACGTCTATCCTACCGCTCTGCTCAGTTGTTTAGCAAATAGATGGACTTTGCAGACAGGATAGACACTGCTTGCATAAAAATGATAATCGGTCGCCTTTGCTGCAAAGATTTCTACCTGCGATGCCGCTATACACCCCCATATGCACCTCTCATTTACTTACAATTACAAGCTTCCCTCTGCGACTTCGCGCCTCGGGTGTTCATCTTTAAAGCAGAAGAAGTCAGAGTCACACTCCACTGGTTCTATTTGTGACACTCATCTCATCTGAGACTTTTCTGTAGTATACCTATTCATTAGTACATGGCCGCCAGGAAAAGCAGGTATAAAGGATGCATGTTGTTATTCCACTGGTGTAGCTGCCTAAAAAGAGGTCGCTGTCTGAGAGAGGAGACAACACCCAGGTGTTAGACACCGCGCAGCACACAGAACTGATGGATAAAGCACAGGGATGTGCCTGGCCAGATAAACATTTACTCTTGACTTTTGGTGACACATGGACCGAGAGAATAAATAATAAAAAAAATAAAAATAAAAATAAAAAAATGTTAAGCTTGTTAAGCACAAGCCAGAACAGAAGATCCTTTTGTGGACTTTAAATGGACAATTATTATTCATTAAAATGTTTTTGATATTGGCTTTGAATGGCATTCCATAGTTTTTGACTGTATGTACAGCTCTAAATGTGCTGAATCACTGAGCACTTTATTAAGCACATGACACTAATACTGGGTAGGGCCTCCCTTTGCTCTCAAAACAGCCTCCATTCTTTGTGCAGGGATTCTATAAGATTTTGGAAACGTTCATTTGAGATTCTGGCCCATGTTGACATGACTGCATCGCGCAATTCCTGCAGATTGTTCATGGACACTTTCTTGTTGCGAATCTCCCGTTCTGCCACATCCCAATGTCGATGTTCTGTTGGATTCAGATCCGGTGACTAAGAAGGCCGCTGAAGAACACTGAACTCATCGCCATGTTTATGTCTAAGTCATGTTAAGTGAATGTTGTGTCATTGTACATTATCATGCTCCAAGTAGCCATTAGAAGATGGGTCAATTGTGGCCATGAAGGGATGCACATGGTCAGCAACGACATTCAAGCGATGACAGCTACTACAAACTAACAGGCCCAAAGTGCCCCAAGAAAACATTCCCCACACCATTACACCACCTCCACCAGCCTGGACTGTTGACACTTGTGCAAGTTTGGTCCATGGATTCATGCCGTTGGCGCCAAATTCAGACCCTAGCATCAATAATAGAGATGCATCAGAGCAGGTCATGTTTTTCCAGTCTAGTTTTGGTCAGTCTCTGCAGCCTCAGCGTTTTGTTCTTGGCTCACGGAAGTGGAACCTGACGTGGTCTTCTGCTCTTGGAGCCCATCTGGCTCAAGATTTGATGTGTTGTGCATTCTATTCGAAGATGCTTTTCTGCTCACCACAATTGTACAGAATGGTCGAACCAGTCTGGCCATTCTCCACCGATCACTCTTATTAACAAGGCGTTTCTGTCTGCAGAACTGCCACTCGCTGGATGTTCACAGCATTCGCAGTAAGCGCAAGAGACTGCTGTGCATGAAAATCCCAGGGGATTAGCAGATATAGAAATACTCATACCAGGTTGTTGGCACAACCAATCACACACTGCACTGCTGCGACATGATTGGCTGATTAGATAATTGCACGAATGAGTCGGTGTACAGGTGTTCGGTCTACATGTAGTAGTGCGCGGTGTAGTATGTGAATACACTGTTTGGTGAGTATACATTTTTTGTGATTACATCAACCTGTCAGACAGTGTCACTGGACTTGTCATTATACACACGTAACTAAACTCATTGAATACAGTCCAATGTGAATGAAAGGCCATGCTGTCTAGTTTTAAATCATGCAGCTAGAACACACCATGTTGAACACACCAAACAAAGCTAACTCTCTCTTTGTTTCTGTTCCCTATTTTGACTCCTTTTTTTTTTTCTCCTCTGCCTTTCGGAGCATCCTACTCACACCAAGAGGGTTTTTTTTTCCCTGTTCAAAAGCCATGCCTGTGTTACTGTTGTGCTGCATCAAGTGTCTGAATTGCACTGAAAAAAAAAAGGCAGATTCCTAGAGATATGGAAGCGTCAGAACATTAGAGAACTTATTGAACTCCGTCTCAACAACTTCAAGTAGTTCTGTCCCCGTGGGAGAAAAGAGGATTTATGCAATCAACAATACCATGACCAGTCTTATTCTACACCTCTGATGGCACACTTAATCAGAAGCCTCGCTTCTCTCATTAGCGCTGGGAGGATTGAGGAGCCTTCTGAGCATGAGCCACCTCCATTAATCCTCCTCCTCCATTACTCATGTCCATTCCAGATCTGCGTGGATATCAGAGAAGCCGTGGGAGGAACAGTCTCCGCACTCCCATTGCACAACCAGGGCCTGTTCATGACATCGGACTTTTTTCCTGCAAAATGAAAAGGAACCTGATCGTTCAACTGTGAAGCAACTATTTTAATTCTTAATTAAATTGAAGCAATCATTTAATTAATTCATGTAAAAGTGTAAAATCCCAATTATTTACTCATACTCAAAGAAGATGAAAAGATCACATTTTTTTGTATGTAAACTAGAAGTTATTCTGCTTATAAGGATTTTGGTTTCTGCTTCTTCTTTTTTTTTCTTTTTTCTTTTTTTTTTACATGAATTAATATATTATCTACAAAACAACATTTCACCAGACGCCAAGGCTCTGTCTGAAACCCCACAGTATGATACTGAATATTGCTCCATTATAGGCACATATACGAGTTCACTATGCGTTGCCGAAAATGAAACGCGAACGTGTGACAAAATACAAATCGAACGAATAAACGAAGTTTAATGAGCCTTCGTTTCCTCATATGCATATCTAGGGCATTTTTGTACATTTAAGCTTTTTTATTTGCACATAATAATGCCTATTTACAGTATTGCTTTGTATCCATTACCCAGAGTTGGTCTTATCTTTAATGCACAAGGTTCTGACCAGGGATAACTAATTATTCATTTTACCTTTTTACTTGGGCGTTTGCTTCATCTCTGATTAATTTTACACTGAATTTGGCAGTAGAAGAAATTTGCTCTGTCAGTAAACCAGAACATTACCTCATTTCATATCCATCATTTTCATGCAAGACTAAATCAATTGGATGCACAAGCTGTTGGAGTGAAACATTGCATCACATTTAAATTCAGCAAGTCTTTGCATATGCTTTGGCACTGCCTGCTGCATTTACATTACATCTATTTATTTGGCAGGGAAATAATTTTAAATGACTTATAAACTCCCTGGTGATTGGTGCTGGAATTTGAATCCATAACCATTTAGTAAAATATAGAACAAAATGAAGTCTTAGAAATCCTTTTTAAAAGAGTGTAGCGTGGATCTTAGCAGCCAGGCTACCACGTCCACCTGGTAATCATTACCCCAGGCAGATTCTACGTATATGAATAATGAATTTGCTTCTGTTCTGTGTTTTCTGGTGTTGTTTGTTTCATGATTACGCATTCAGCTACTGTACTGTACTGTACTGTTTTTCTTCCCAAAAGACTGACCTTGTGGAAAAGAAAAAAAAAATGAATTTCTTTTTTATTTTATTTTATTTTATTTTATTTTTTATTTTAATTTAAAATTTAGAATTTTTATTTTTATACAAGTGTAATATGGTGGGATTCACAGAATTTCCTCTACCGAAAAATGGTGAAAGTCTATATCAGGATATTAGTCGCAAAAAACATGAATTTTCGTCCTCCTTCTAGAATGTGAGATAAAAATTCTTTAATAACTTACATGCACATAATTTGCATTTATAATGGCCTGCAGCACTTTTTATATCCTCTCGGTTTCGCTTTTGAATCCTTTTAGCTGTGATATTCAGCTTCCCCCCGTAGTCTGCTCCATCTTACACATTATTCGGTTGATTGCAGATGGTTATTTTGGATTGCTCTCATCCTGCAGTGTACAGACACATTTACACTATATGGTCAAAAGTATGAGGACACCTGACCATCACACCTATATGTGCTACTTCCCAAAACTGTGCCATCAAGCTGGAAGCTGGAGTTTTCTGGATTGTCTGCAATCTAGTGGAAATTCTTTCCAGAAGAGTGGAACTTATTATAACAGCAAAGGGGGACTAACTCAGGAATGCGATGTTCAGTAAGAACATGAGTGTTAGGATCAGGTGTCCACAAACTTTTGGCATCTATCTATCTATCTATCTATCTATCTATCTATCTATCTATCTATCTATCTATCTATCTATCTATCTATCTA
>JAQQZR010000020.1:11974275-11985325 GCA_030068235.1 Notoglanidium macrostoma | reverse complement strand
TGCACGGGGAGAACATGCAAACTCCGCACAGAAAGGCACCCTGGGTAACCCGGGGATCGAACCCAGGACCTTCTTGCAGCCTGAAGCAATGCGGATAAATCTCAGCCATTAGAATAGAGACGTGTGTTAAAAAAAAAAGAAAGAAAGAAAGAAAGAAAATGCTCAGCTGGAAGCTGAATTGTATATTGCCCCATGTCTTACAGCGTCCGTATGAACTAAAATGCTTCTATAAATGAAAGTTTGAGAAAAACACCTTGTGTGAATTGCTGCAAAGTGTTGCAATTTCACAATGCTCTCACTTTTAAAGCATTATATTTGCAACTACAGCTCACTGTGTATGAAACGCTGTGAATCTCAAGAATGCCCAAAACTTTGTGAATGGGAGACAGCAATACACAATAGTCTGCATTTCAATTCAGTTCTCAGTACTTTTGTCCTGCAGTGTATGCGTATATGGTAAATAGAGCATTGATTTCATGTCTCAACGTTCTGCTTTTGCAGCCGTGTCTCTCGAGATGGGATTTCTCTACCATCACATTGTCCTGCTATTAAGGATTTTGCTGATTTCCTTCTTACTAAAAACTTTTTTTCCTATAGCATTCCCAGAATTAGTTAAAAACGAAATAAAACTTTGTTAGTGAAGACTTTTTGGATCAGTGACCTGGATCGGTGTCTTTTTTTTGGACTACAAATTGCTGTGAATTTAAGACGTTGTATTTACAGAGTGTGTCATAGAAATAGAGACCCACATCTCTGCCCCATGGCTTTCTCTGTATAAAGTCGTTGTCTTGAACCTCAAGATGTGTAAAACTTTGTGATTGGCAGGCACCGACGCATAACAGTCTGGTGGTTGATTGGCGAGTTCAGGTAAACAGCATAGATGGTAAATTATTGAATATTCCTCATGAAATAACAAATAAGCTGACTGGTATTAGGCAAGGGCTTTATTTATAGAAGAATAAACTCTTAGCAAATCAAGGGCTACATTTTCATCCATTCTGTCTTTTATTCTGCAGTATATAATAATAACATAGCAAATTATTTTATCTACTGCTTAGTCCCAACTTAGTTTCCCAACTGTGCCTATCACTCTGTTGTCCAATGAGTCATGCTTTGATGGATATTGTACTTGTTTTTTCCTCCAAATTGTGAAAATATCCATATTCTTAGATATTTTTTTATATCTGTTGGCTAAATGTACCTTTGTAATCGTTCAAACGTAGACTACAAACTGCTGTTTATTTTAATATCTTGTATAATAGTCTCTGCACTCCCTCTCATTGATTTATATCCTTGAGTTACAAAACCTATTTTCCAAATATATTAGAAATAAAAATAAAAAATTCTGAAAGTTCATAATTGCAGTTGAAACATGGCACAAGTTCGAATTGCAACAATGCCACAGACATCCATACGCAAGCACCAAGAGTGCAAAATTGGCTGTGCTCACTGGGTATGAGAGAAACCTCTCTCCCCTGTCAATCAAAGTGACACTAGCCAATCATGAGCATCAGTAACTTCATGTATGTAGAAGAGGGTAGATAGCACTTTGCTCTGAGTGTGTAATGCTGCCCAGTGGCACAGCATGAGCAGCGGTCTGGAATGGTGTAGTGGTCAATCTTCATCCTCTCTGGTCAATCTTCATCCTCACTGGTTAGTAGCTGTTATATGATTAGTGAGAGCTTCCTGGTGGGTGGGAATTAGCATGAGAAAAGAGAAAGAAAGAAAGTACACAAAGCTTAAATTTAGCCCTGTTTTAGACACCGTGTTAGCACTCTAAAAGTCTCATGTGTCTTGACCTTAGTGGAGGTCATTCCTCTAAACCCGTCTGTGTTATCATTCTCTCAGAATGAGCTGGGCAGATGTGCTCCCACCTCTCTTGTCAGAATCAGATGGCCTACGATGAAGATCCTGACCTTTGATGAGAATGTAATAGTTCAATTCAGCCTCCAATTAAAGAAGCAGAGAGGCAGAGAGAGAATGTGGCTATCTAGACAACCTCCATCTGATCCGCCTGATGGACTGCAGCGGCTCTCCATTCATCTCTGAACATTTTCCACTTATTAATTTTTTTTTTTTTTTGCCTCTGGACTTCGGTACCCATGGAGTTGAAGGTGTGCTGTTTCATACTTCAGCACTTTCAGACTTGGTCCAGTTTATGTTTAGCATGATCTGAGCACTCGGGCGATGGTAATGAGCGTGGCTCATAGACAGAAGGGCAAATTACTTTGGCCTGCTGTACGTGAGGAAATTGCTTCAAACTTCAGAGGGTGGACAAAGAATGTAATGGGTTGTCATATACGCTAATATGTCTCATCAATGCCTTTCAAAAGACATTAATATAACGCCTACTGAAGTGAATTGTTCTGAAATTGCTTTGGTTTCATCATGAATTATTATGAACGGTCCAGCACATGAAAGTAAATTAGATCATGAATTGATGGAGTGAGGGGAAAAAAAGTGACACTACTCAGTATAAACTCCTGTTAAGAAGAAGCCAAAACAACCAAGCTGTCTTTCGCAATCAGCCCAGATCCTAACACACAAACATCTAACCAGCATGTGCATAGGTGACGTCTCGAAAACAAAGCATAAAAGTCATTTACTAAGCAAAAAGGTGTAAAACATTGTTGTTCGGGTGATACCATGATTAAGGTGCCATTTGTGTCCCGAATATGCATGTAAAGTTTGTGACCCGATCCAGAAAAATAGTTTTTGCTTATATCAAACACACTTTTGTCTCACGGTCCTTGTGAAGACATTCTACTATCTTAAAAAATCAAACACCATTTTTGCCTGTTCCTGTACACCAAAACTTCACTTTGTTTTCAAATTTAATCACTAAGATACTTATTATAATCCCTGATAATCATGAGAAGAAGATAAAGTTCTCTCATTCTTTTTTTATTTATTTATAATGATCGTGATATTGATTACCAAGGGCACTGTAAATGTAGAACCCTGTCAATAAAATAATGTCCTCATGCTAATTAAGCACATTGTGTGCATTTGTTATTGCCGTGCTAAAAGAAAATTCAATGTTGTTGCTCATTTAACTGCAAAATGCAACCACTGTCAGCAAACAAATCCTTATAAAAACGAGATTGTAACCTGAGACGAAGTTTTTGAATGGTTGATTGCATGTTTTCTGAAAATAATTTTTTTAAAAGGCTATTTTTTAAAGGATTTAAATGAGCTAAGAGTTTGTTTTTTTTAAGAGCTAAAGATCTAAATGCTCCCTGCAGTTGTAAGTCACTGGTTTAATCCCTATTAAGGCATCTTCTAAATATTCCTTTTTTTGCTTGGACAACTCAAAATATCCATTCAAACTGATTAAACAACATCCGATAATCTTGTGACAGAAACTGTGCGAATTGAAAAGGAACAACAGAAATGTCTGCAGTCGGCTGTCCTTGAAGAGTGAAAACAAATTTGTAGCAACGTTTTTCATATTAGCACAAAAATAGCAAGTTACTTTGCTGAGACTTAAATAGCACGCATTATGCTAATGATCATGTGTTATCTGGTGGTACGTTCTTTTGTCATATCCAAATCTGTCGTGTTCACGAGACAAAATGAATCACTATATATTTAGATGAAAGAGAAAGATCATAAAGAGGAAGCAAGCCATATTGTTACTGAGTGCCATATGTTTCCTGTTTCCATCCCGTTAGTAGGAAACAACAGTGAAAAGAACTTCCGTGTGCGGCAATTGCTGTGCTGTCAGTGTTCCTAGAAGCAGTAGTTCATGTAAATTGCTCAGATAAGCCAATAAGATATCCTGTGCACTGTGTTCAGCTTTTAACTCGTGCCAAGTGTCTAGGCCCAAATCTGGGATTAAGAAACAATCTGAAGTTGTAATCGAACTGCATGGCTATGTTTTATCTCTAAACTTGGATCATTTCAGACTATTGACAGCAATACGTGAGCCCCATCAATTTCAATACAAATCAGACTAGAGAGGAGTTATACACATGTACAGTAAATTATAGTCCTGTATGCATGTCAGTCTGAAGCTTCATTCATTCTAATAGTAGAGTTTATAGTGCTGACAATCATATTGTCAGTGAGACCTATGAACAAATACTAAATATGATCAAAACGCTGATTTGTTGCAACGCAGTAAATACTGTACTAAAATTGGCTGAGCCAGGAAGTCATTCGTTCATTTATTCATTTATTCATCTTCAGTAACGACTGTATCCTGGTCAGGCGCTGCCTATCCTGGAAACACTAAGCCCAAGGCACTACTACACCCTGGATCAGACACCAGTTCATTGCATGGCACCATACACACCGTCGGCATAAATGCAAACATGCAAACACTGCAGACTTCACAAGACAAGACAGTGCAGCGTTGGTTCCAAATCGAACCGGAGATCAAGTCCACGATCCGGGAGCTGTAAAGCAGCAGCAGTACCCACTATGCCATCGTGTCGTCACCAACCTCAATTACTTCATTAACAAAAATCATTTTGTTATCATTTTGTCAAAAAAGATTTTTTTTCAACAAGTGTTTCACTAACAAACAAACAGCAGCGGTGCTCTCATAACTGCCAGGTTTATCAGCAGCGCTGTCATTACTACCAGGTTTATTGTTGTCAGTAATACGAAACGACCCTGAAATAAGCTATTGCCCTACAAAAATAATGTCATTTATTTCACCAATTCAAGAGCCAACAGGAATCAATCCATTCCAGGCATTATCTCGCTCTCACTCGCTCACCTATTAAACATGCTTCCTGTTAACCCTCGTTTACTCCCATCAGAGGCAGCACTAGTATTTCTGAGTGTCGTCACTATTTTTTTAAGCTTTGACTTTTACACTGTTCATTATTACTTTTTGCTACTT
The DNA here is from genome assembly GCA_030068235.1 of Notoglanidium macrostoma. Classification (NCBI taxonomy): domain Eukaryota; kingdom Metazoa; phylum Chordata; class Actinopteri; order Siluriformes; family Auchenoglanididae; genus Notoglanidium; species Notoglanidium macrostoma. The sequence continues at coordinate 11,980,473 of JAQQZR010000020.1, read as the reverse complement.
CCCTTCATTTTGATTTAGCTTTTTGACCACTGCCTGTTTTTGACCATTAGTTTCTCTGCTTAGTTCCACTCACATCCACGTGCCTCTGTCTCACGACATTGAAATTTGGTCAAAAAACTGGTCAGACTTTACCTCACCTGTATATATGGGTCGAGTTGTTTTAAGTATTGATTTCACTGCGTAAAATGATTAATGTTTTTGAGAAACATGCCTTTAAGTAAATCACAAGGTCATAACGTCTTAAATGTAGTTCTGCTGTTGTGCGCTATTCCATGTTTAGTCATTAAAGCCTTCTGAGTTTTGCATATCTCCTCGGTATGTGTGTGTGCACTGTCGACACCTTTGTGCTCTGACTGTAGGTGTGCCATTAGAGGCAGAATCCCCCTGATGCCCAATTAAATGAAAGACTGCTTTAGATGTCAACACCTGCTGCTATGTTCTTCTGAACTCCTGAGCTGTTGCTGCTTCAGGCTGAAGCATCATGTGGCACTGTTCTGACCCACACCAACTGGAAACTTAACCTTTCTATCATAATGAAAGTAACCGAAGTGATGGGGTTGTATCTCAGGGTTATGGGAATCCATGCTTTTAGTTGTCCAGCACCATCATAATTCTACACAGCTTGGAAGTCTAAATTAAAACTGTCTTAGATTTCACAAAGTACTCTTGATGATGCCTTTGCACACGCTTGGCATACTTTTACCCAGTTTCCTGTAGAAGATAACCGGGACACTATTCCAACAATATTTCTGAAGACTCAAATAAATCCCTAAATCTAATAAGAAGTATCTAGTTACAAATTCCAAGCAAAAAAATGTAGCTTATGTATAAGCATTAGGAAAGCAGGTTGATTTATTGATTTTGGAACCTGATTTTGTTTGTGAGCTGTGGTAGCCGTGGATGATATTACTGTCTGGACAAATAAAACAAATAATATCAAATCCAATTCAAATCAGGTGAGTTAAATAAACACGGAGACATGACAAGGTGAGATTTTCTGCCTTCTTTATTTGAGTGTGATTTTGCTGTCACGGACAAAATTGCACATCGTAAAAGAATTCATTGTTCGCGAGCTGAGATTGGTGGTATTAGAAGGCATAATGATAAAGTGCCATTGTGACCAAAGACAGCCAGTGACAAAGTTCTGGCAGTGTAGGGAATGACTGATTAAAATTGCAGTGTGAACACTGCTATAATACTCATCCAACTCACTGTGAAGAATGTTTATATGAGCCCATTTACTGCACAAGCACGGTGGATGACATAAGATGACTTCATTGTCCTCTGTCTGACATGGAGAACACATGCTATCAGATAGTCTGTTATTTCATTGGGATCCATGTGAGCATTTTGGGCTGAATCTAACTGGGTTATATTGGTAAACTGCCAGCCACTTGCCTTCTGACCCCATTCCTAAGCAATGAGTCTGATTCTTATTCAGGCAGGGTACACTTGATCTGTTTTATATCTTTCATGGTGGTCTTTAGGATTGCTCTTTGTCTGATAACTCCCATTAGATTTGTTCATCAATGGTGGTATTACTGGGAGCATTACCCCAGGCACTGGGGTTCCTCAAAGTACACAAGCTCCTTCAAAATGACAAGATCTCAAGCTATGAACTAACCTTTTCAATGTGGTATTTTCCAGTTATTAATTTTTTTAGCAACATTTAGCTGAAGAAGCAGTGACAAGTGACACAGAAACTGACAATCCAAAATGTTGTAGCTCATCTGATATGATTTTCTTATGCGATCATAACCTTTTGGTCATTAGTGATGAACCTCAATCAGTCAGACCTTTGGGGATAAAACTTCCTGTGACATTTAGCATGGGATGCAAACTCGACAATATAGGAAGGAAACCATTGGTGTTTCTAGTAGATTATTATATTTCTGCTTTCTGTCAGGTTTCACTACATGAACTGATGTGAACTGAGGAACCTTTTATTGTTTCCCAACTGCAAAACCAGTTCACTGAGGTCAACTATAAAATGCACACTAGATAAGAATAACAACATTGTTAGTCATGGAGTAAAGTAGCTGACAGAAGTGGGAGGGTTTTATACCCCAAGCTGCTGAGTGGCTTCTTCATTCAAGTAGACACAAACCACACAGATGTCCAAGCTCTTGATCAAGTTTATTAAGGCATCAACTGAAGCAATAAACAAAGTGAAAAGCAAAGTAATCTCAAATTCTCAAAAGTAATCTCTGGTAGGGGCTTTTACTGGAGTACTCTGCTCAGGAATGTTTCATAAAAGATTCTTCAGAAGAATCTAAAGATTGTTTAGTTAAATCCAAAGATAAATAAATTATGTCAGAATAGAGCTTCATCTGTTGAAAGCGACTGAAGTACAGGTTAGTAGCACCTTCTTCTTTACACCTAGGTTCAATTTAGAGTCCAATCTGGCATATGTTGGAGAATCAAAACCTGGAGCTGAGCACCACCTGAACCTAGTATTATATTAATATATATAAAAATAAAAAAAACTATATTCATCGATATAGTTAAATTTTCTGCAAGAGACATTTATTTAAGATTTTAAACTCTAGTCTCAGCATTTTGTAACATTCAGTAGGTTATCTCCCAGGGGAAAGTTTTTAGGGCAAAGAACTTTTGCTCTACAATCTCTCAATTTTCTCAGTAAATTAACAAGTTTTGTTAATTAAATAAAGTTTAGAAATAAAGTTTTTATTTCTATTTCAAGACAGAAAAAAATAGAGACTAGTGACTGTTTATACAGTCCCTTCCAAAACTATTGGAACACAAGTTAATTGTCTTTTGTTTTTGCTATACACTACAGAGATGTGTGGTTGACAATAGATCAGATGAATATGTGACAATAGATCAGAATTTCAGTTTTCATTCTCAGATATTTACATCTGGATGTGTTAATCAGCTTAGAACATGGCCCTTTTGGTTTGAAAAACATGACCAGAGAGCTGTCTATGGGAGAAAAACAAGCCATTGTGAAGTTGAGAAAAGAGGGAAAATCGAGCAGAGGGAATAGCCACTACAACAATTTGGAATGTACTGAAAAAGAACGAAACCTCTGGTGTACTAACAACCAGACCTCAAACAAGTCGGCCAAGGAAAGCAACAACTGTTGATGACAGAAACATTGTAAGAGCTGTGAGGAAAAACCCAACAACAATAGTCGGTGACATCAGCAACAACCTTCACAGGGCAGAGATGAAGTTTGAAAAAGACTTAAAAAGCAGAACTATAGAGGCCATACCACAAGATGCAAACCACTCATCGGCAGTAAGAATTGGAAGGTGAGGTTGGAATACACAAAGAAATACAGAGATGAGCGACAAAAGTTCTGGGAACATTTGGGAAGACCAAAGTGTAGAGAAAGAAAGGATCTGCTCACGATCCAAAACATATGGGCTCATCGGTCAAGCATAGTGTCATGGCTTGGGCTTGCATGGCTGCTTCTGGAACAGGCTCACTAATCTTTATTGATGATGTAGCTCATGATGGTAGAAGCAGAATGAATTCAGAAGTCTACAGAAAGATTCTGTCTGCCAATTTACAGAGAAATGCATCCAATCTAATTAGGAACGTCATCATGCAGCAAGACAATGACCCAAAACAAAGGACTTCATCATGGGGAAAAGTGGAAAGTTTAAGACTCGCCACGTCAATCATCAGACCTTAACCCAACTGAGCATGTATTTTACCTCTTAAAGAGGCGACCAATCAGCTTACATGCATGGATTTGTACAGTGGGAGAACCATAGGAAATCCAGATGGACACCTGAAAAACAAGTCCACAAAGACATTAACCTGACCTCAGGATCAAACTAGGGGCCCTTGAGCTTTGAAGCATCAATGCTAATCAGTGCACAGGAAGATGTTTCAGTGCACGGGAAGATGTTTCATCAAATTGGTCAAAATAATTGACAATGCATAAACATAAACAGGAGAGGTGCATGGGAAGTAGTACAGGACAGTGGTGGCTTAGTGGTTAAAGTTCAGAGCTCATAATTGGAATATTTTAATGTCAGTTCAAATCCCAGCATTGCTAGAAGGCAGTTGTTGGATTCATAGCTGCTCATCTGTGTGTATTCTGTCTCAAATTAAGTTGCTGCGGATAAAAGTGACAGCCAAATGAATAAATGTAACTGCAGCGTCGAGCCTGCTTTCCTAATCCTGAGAGCTGAAACAGCACCAGCAGCCAACGACACATAAAGATGAGTGATGTGTGGAGCAGACGGGAACGTTTTAGTGCCTGCACTCCATTTAAGTGCACATCAAATCCATTGCCATCTATAATTGACCCTGTAATCTCTTCTGTTCACCCTTTAGAGAGGAAAAATATTCTCTGGGAAATGGTTCTCTGTAGAAATACATGTTGTGTATCTTCATCCAGCCAGTCACTGATATCGAGGATGGAGTCTGATATGGTTTGTGATTGGGGTTCACTTATCCTTGACTTTTAAGCAGTCACTTTAAAAAGGCTGATAACACTCATGTTATGTCATCAGACTGCCAATATACAGTACATGTCAAATGAAGGTTCAAACAAGGCGCTTTGCCACTGTCATGCTTGTTATGTCATAAACTCGCTATGCTGCTGGAGGGTTCTCGGCTTCTTGGGGATACTCGGATGCTTTTAACGTCACTTATTTCTGCCACAACATGTGTATTTGGGATTTCTTTGTTTGAGTTCTGCGCAAAGTCCAAGTTTGCTCTATTAATATAGTATGATTGAGCAGAATGTCAATATTGATTTATGTTTAGTATGAGTGACAGGTTTTCACATCCACATGTCCACAGGTCTGTCTCAGTCTCATGGCTGATGCACAATCAGTTCATTGTCAGCTTGGATCTATGTCTCTGTCTCTCTTTTTCATGACAGGACTGCAGGATGGAAGCTTGAGCTCCAGAAACACACTAGAAGCTAAAAATGTGAAAACATTTTAATTCCCGAGTTGCTGTGTGGCTTCCATCTCCAAACCACACAGACATCCAAGATCTTTTATTAATACAGTTTCATTAATACATCAATATGAGTCATAACTAATCTCAAACACGAATTTTCTCAAATGAATTAGGTTACCTAAAACTTCTTTTCTATTGCTCCAAGTAACAGCATATCATACTTTTTATCCATTTACAGTTACATGAAACAACTTAGTTCCTATTATCACTTATTTTACCGCACCAGCCTCTCTTTTTTCACTGTCTTTAAAGGTAATTTGATGAAAAACGCTGTGTGTCACTGCAAAACCAGAAAAGTGGAAAGTCTTCTGTTCTGAAGACTTTCCTCAGCGAGGAAGTTTACCACAACACTGCTGATAGTGGAGACTCCGTCCAAAAAACGTTAAACATCTCCTTACAAAAAACTACTGCCAGAGCTGCTATAAGAAATAAATCAACATTTTCTGACCAATCAGAGTCAAGAATTCAACTGCGATGTGCTACAACACACATTAGCTGTTTGTGTCATTATTATTACATTTATATATACACATACTTATGTTCTTAATAATATGGCACAATCCCTTGCATGGCAGAATTGCAGAAATAAGGCTTAAGTTTGCAAAATTCTTCCTTGATAATAACAGATAACACTGAAACGAACACATGATGTATAAAGAACAATGTACAAGGTAAAAAAGGCTGCTAAACTGTACCATGCCTCCCTGCTGGTACATCTTTTGTCCTATTAGTTGATATCATTTATCTGGGACAGTGCATGTAGTGTACCTTTGAGGCTTTACGATATAATATAAAATATGAAATTCCTCCTCTTACCTCCCCTACGTAAGGGGGTGGTATGTGTCTTCTTCAACCTCGGGTCCTCTACCAGATTCCTGGGAGTTTGAGGGTTCTGCGTAGTATCTTAGCTGTTCCTAAAACTGGACCTCAGCTGGACCTGGGATCTGTTGGAGCCACTCTCCAAGTTTAGGAGTCATTGCCCCTAATGCTCCTACTACCACTGGAACTACTTTGGACTTCACTTCCTTTACGCCTTGGTACTTCTCGATCTTCTCATGCTCCTTCCTAATGTTACTACACACTACACTACGCAAGCCCAAGGAAAGAGGCTATATACAGTACATACACTACCAGTCAAAAGTTTGGACACGCCTTCTCTTTCATCGTTTTTTCTTTTTTTTTGTTTTCTACATTGTAAAACAATACTGAATACCTCAAACTATGAAGCAACACATGTACTGAATTATGTAG
>JAQQZR010000020.1:11954837-11970552 GCA_030068235.1 Notoglanidium macrostoma | reverse complement strand
GATAGATAGATAGATAGATAGATAGATAGATAGATAGATAGATAGATAGATAGATAGATAGATAGATAGATAGACGTACCACAGTCAAAAGATTTACCCTTGAGGGTAGGACTAGAAAGACTAGGGTCGACTAGGAATTCTATAGTTTAGTACCTTTTTTTCTTAGGTCATATTACATTACCCTGAGAATGAGAGTAACCTCAGAGGTCAGCACTGGAAAATTGTACCAGAGAGCAAATCATTCCTCAGTCAACACATGTGTCTATGCAGAAATGTTCCATTCATGGATAAATGTCTTAAATTACCTGGTTTGCAGATTCCTTTAAGAAAGGTTGGCTTTTATATTCGTCATATTTATAACTGTAACAAAAAATACCACTTAGCCAGACATTGCAGCCAAGCTAACAGACATGCTAGAGATTGTCTGCTAATGGAAGAGCGTCAGTGTGTTATTGTTTAGATGCCACTGAAATGAAGTGCATTTTCTCTCCCCAAATAAAGACAGCATTTTAATTTTAATCATGTGTCTGTGTTTGTGTTGTGTTTCTGAAGTCTCATTAGCATTGGTTTTTGGCCTGCCTTCATTTCCTGTTAATGTAGGTGTTAATGTTGGTGTGTGTGTGTGTGTGTGTGTGTGTGTGTGTGTGTGTGTGTGTGTGTGTGTGTGTGTGTGTGTGTGTGTGTGTTCAGGGTATTAAGTAGTGGACTTGCGCTTGCTAAAAGAGATGTTAGTAAGAGTACCTGGTACCTCCAGAATGCCGGTTAGTTCAGTGCAGTTTTATTTATCCAACTGAAGTAGGAACTGCATTCACTGTGATGCGATTCTCAGTCCAATCTAATGATAGTCCAATGATACAAACACGACAATTCTGTCACTAATTTGCACTGATAAAGTCCATTGCAGTTTTAAACTGTAAAGAAGTTCACATTTAACTATATTAAGATCTTCATAAACCAGCAAGAATTAAACAACCAACAGTAACCCAAGCCAAATACAGCCAAGCCAGGAGCTGCTGTACAACACATAACAACAAACACACTGATCCTGAAGTCTCCAAACTGTTGTGTTATGTACAATGAAACAAAGACAGGAACATGTTACTGTCACGTGACAAAAAAACCTGTCACATGATATGAGACTGTGTAATGTATGAAATTCCTGATGCATTCTGGCCATTACATACCGTATTTACTACAATGTGTGTGGATTTCTGGCCTGCTGTTTTTTCGAGTGGAGAGAGTTGACTGCACTGAGCTGAAGTAAACAGCATGAATTGTCACTGTGTTATTGTAAACCTCATCTGTCTCTTTGTGCCTTTGCCTCTCACTTCGAACAATCCAGCAAAATTCTGACAGGAAAATTATTTTCAGCTATTTTGATCCTTTTGAGGAAAATGTGTCCTGCTGACATACCGAAGCAATACGTGCAGAGATTGCATTTTATTCCTAGCGTTTAATAAAAATTTCTGCCTGCATCACTGAACCATTTTATTTTGTTTTTTTTCCTTAAAGCATGCCGGTAGAGTCGATCACGGTGGAATGACTGTGGCTCACCAATTTGTTTGATGTACCTCAAAGAGGGATGAGAGAGAGAGAGATCATGTGATTTTAAGAAGAAAACTAAACCTCAGGGAATTTTTCACACCTATTAGTCCACAAGTCCCATCTGACATTGATCCATTTGGTTGGTTTCTTACATGGTTTAGTCTGGTTTCACACTGCACATAATCAAACAAACCAAAAATATTTCTGGTGTCAGAAATATAGTACCAGGGCTTGTGAGTGGTGCAACGGGGGAAAAAAAAGTGTTTGAAAAAATGCAGTTGGCTGGCTTCACGTGTCTCAGAGGAAACTTTTGAGAGCCTTTGACCTTTCTGGTTGGTAGTTGTTTCTCGTGTGAAGACTGGTGGGTCTTGAACAAAATTAAATTTGGAAGAAAATCAGAGAAAACTCCAAAAAAAAATAAAAAATGGTGACAGAAAAAGGCAAAAACATATACCTTTAGCAACATTATATAAAACGAAACAATAAAAATCCCCAAGCACAGAGAACACATTGTAGGTGCTAACTAAATTACCAAATAATTATATAAATATCTACTTTATGGTATAGTTTATGAAACAAATTTTGTGAATCCAGGATAAAACTTCCATTCCTTCATTAAAGGAAGGCAAGACTGTTGAAGACAGTTCTTCCTGCACAATTCGGACTACACCTGACTAAGCAAGGACGGCGGATGAGAGGATGAGTGGATCAGAGCAGTGTGCAGGTGGCAGAGATTTATAACACTTCCTTTCATCACGCTGGTCTACAGTAATGCCAGTGTAGACAAGGCAAGTCCCATTAGACATCGCTGAGACAGAGTGTCTTCTTTTGGTGTCAAGCTGGTGGAGTTCCTCATCAATCTTCATTTGACCAGCAGTGACAGACAGAGGTGACAACACAGCTCTATCAAAAGCTTCACCCATGCAGCTTAAAATATCTGAAAGTCTGTTTCTCTGATTCAGTTCATTCTTGTAAGAGCTGAGAGTTGGCACATTTCGCACCAAGACTTCAAAATGACCCATTCCAAGTGCATATGGTTTATTTCTGCAACTCAGCTTTTACATTCCATACGACATATTTTTTTCTCCAGACATTTCTATTGCTGGTTGTGTCTCCAACACCTCAATATTTATTGTGTGGAAATAATTGTGTGTAAAAGAGCAGCACCAACACCTGGGCTCGAGTGTAGCCTAAGCAGATCGTCTCAGCCATCCATGAAATTCAAACGGAAAGGTAGGGGATTGTTGTTTTGTTTCATTTTTCATGGAGCGCAAGAAGAAAATGTGATCTTGTGATCTGACCTTCATGAATAAATCTCAAGATCTCATACACGCACCAAAAGCGAACACTGGGGGTGTAAAATATTGACACTAAGGTGTACCTGTATCTGGAAAACCCACAGTGGGTGTGGCCTATATCATATTTTGTTTTTTTGTTTTTTTTCCACGTATATCTACTCTCCTGGAAACACTGGAAAGAGGCAGCACTGTCAGCACGTTGCATGAATTCCGGCTCTGACAGTTCCTCAACCTGAGCTACACTCGAATTCATACTTGGTCTCAACTAGAGATGTTCGTAGGACTGTTTTTTTTTTTTTTTTTTTTTAATTCCCGCTCATGCAGTTATTACTTTCGTCTTTAACCTGCCTGCGATACTTTCTAACAAATTTAATTTCTCAAAATCAAAACAAACTAGTAATCTAATTTAAATCCCCATGACCCTGACCAGGCAGTTACTAAGGAAGAAGAAATGTTATTAATGCTTATTAATGAAAGTGTTCTTTGTTTGTCGCTCGAGTTTCATATCTGCTTGCATTTTCATGAAAGTAAAAACCTCCCATTCAGACAACTCTTTCATTGCATACTGTGGGTTTCCTGTCGTTCTGCGTACATCGCGTCTGTGAACATTTCTGGCCAGCTTTCATTAAGAAAAAAAAAAAACTGTGAATATTGTACCTCTTCTTTGTATCTGTTTAGACCACATTATCTGACCATTTTAAATAATATACAGTATACAAGAGAGTGTATAAGGGCTTAGGGACCAAGCACAGCTGACAGACCATTCTCATTCAGTCAGTGAGCGCTTCATAAGTCTTCCATTCCAAGCCCAAAAGACATCTTGTAACTGTTATGCTGTCAGTGGTTCTAAAAGAGAACATCTTATTTATTATAAGGCCAAATGTCCACTTGCATAGCCCAAAAGATAAAACTGTCCACTGTTTGGACTTCATTAATTGTTTGTTTGATGTAGAAACGATGGAAATCAGTGTAGATATAAAAAGCTAGATGTCACACTGAGCTAAGACTCCATTTTAGAGTATCGGCCCAAAAGATTTGTTTTTCTTTTCAAAATGTCAGTTACTGTGCAGCGCGAATGTAAGAATCTCCGACAGCTCAAAATAAGAGAACAATAATTCCCTTTTTCCAATAATATGTGTGTTTTTTATTTTGTAAGGGTTTTTTGTATCAGCTAAGGCAGGTTTATAGTTTGAGTTTGCTGTTTATTGCAGTTTGTAGCGAATTTGCCTAATATGCCATCGGGTTGGTAGTTTGTGATTATATAGATTATATCACAGTACTGCTGCATCCTTGAATCTGATTGATCAGAAGCTGTTGATTAAACTTCTTTAACAAGTCAAAAGGTAGTGCTGGCAATAATTCAACACAGGGTTGTATTAATGCATTTGTTTAAACACTTTACCATTTCAGCTCATTCATAGGGACTTGTGTAGAACAGATTAAATAAGGTTTAAAGATTCCTGTGAGGAGAAACTTTTGAAAGGAGTCTTCAGCGTCAGTGCTTTGTAACAGTCAGAGGAAAAGCTTTAACTTTTGGTTTGCAGACATGGAAAAGTTTTCACTGCTTTTTTTGTCTCATTACCTTGAAGAGAAAGAGAGAGAGAGAGAAAAAGAGGGAGATAGAAGGAACGAAAAGTTATACCTGCTATAACATAACTAATAACAGGAACTACGTGTAGCTATAACTGAATTAAATATATGATGCGTCATATAAAACAATAGAGAGTATATTATTGGCAGAAAAAACTTATCTTTCAGTGTGAACCTTTTTTTTTACTCCAGATAGCCAAAGTAATATCTCATGGGTTTTCCCAGACTGCCACCAGTATTTAGGGTCAGTGTATATAAAGATTGTATAGGCCATTATGGTTTCAGCTTCTACCTATGTATAAGCGAGACAAGAAATGTTGCCCCAGATATTTCATGCTGCAATGTCAGAAATCAAGTTCGTAAATATAAGGTGAATGAACTGGTTCACACTTTGAGGAGTTCGTATAATAAATATCATGCTATAACATGATGGAGTTTCAAATATTTTTTCCATCTCTCCATTCCTACAGTTCATTCCCCAAACCTTTCCGGGAAGTCTAGGCTCATTTCGGCAGACATAGTTTTGTTTCAAGAGCAGCAATTTTCCTGCAGTCTCTCCAGCTTGTGTGTTCATGATGAATGCTATCTTGCTGTTAGTTAGCCTCACACGCCATCCCTCTTGTTCTCGATGGCGCTGTCTCCTTTCCATTGCATCACATCGCTGTTCCACGCAGACTCTCTGGGCTGCATTCAGATTGCGCAAAATGATCTTTTCCATATATGGTTCCAGTTAGAAACACAACTAACCCTGAACACCGTTCTACATCTCAGCAATACAAAATGGATTGGCTCAAGTCAGGTCCAAGGATAATGTATTCAAGACTGCATTTTGCTACACATTGTAGGTGATATAGGATGAGGTCAGGGAATATGGAGATTGTATGCAGATGGAGGCTGAGGCACAATTTCCAATTTCTCTGATGGCTTTCCTGTCAGAGTCTCATGCTGAGTGTGAAGGTCAGCTGTATAAAGAGACATCATGCATATTGTATCTCAAAGGCTGAGGGAACAGAGGGCTGAATTCCTCCAGCGGCTGATGAGGGAGAGGGAGCAGACGGTGTGTTATCTCCTCCACAGTGGGAAAGTGTGTGTGTGTGACACAGCTACAGAAAGCTATGAAGTGAAAAGAAGAAAAACATTCTCATTTTCCGGTGCATCTCTGAGGCAAAGGGAAGCATATGTGAGCCTAGTTTCAGCATTAGACGCTCCACACAAAAATCACCTGACATTGAAGAAGCATCAGATTTTTTTTTTCAGGTTACAATTGATTATTTACACTTTATACCGTAGAGCTGTTGGGTCAGAAGGTGTTGATTAATTTTCTAAAACAGCAGCTCTGACAATAGTTCCAGTGTCAGGTCAAATCACAGTTTTATATGAATTCATCCATTCTAACACTTCATGTCTGTAGCAAAAACTTACATACGGATGCTGAAAAAAACCATGCATGAATATTAAATTGGTGAAGGAGTCTCCGGTGTCAGTGTTTTAACTTTCAAAGGTAAAGCTGAAAGGTTTCAGGCACAGCAGTCTTCAGGTTTATGTTTTGAAGTTTTACATGACGCGACATGACGATACTGGGAAATAATCTACTTTATTTAAGGGTAAGTCATTGATTATTTATCTAATCCAGCATGCTATGCCATGTTTTATTCCTTATTTGAAATGCAGGACCATTTTCGGACTTGGGTGAAAGACTTCTTTAGGAAAGCTGCATAGTTTAATACTCATTTATTAATAAATCTGTCAGATGTTACTTGTGTAAAAAGTAAAGTTGGAATTAAATACACAGTTTTTTTGCCTGTTCTGAGACACGGACCTGCCCACACTGATGTGGGGTTTTTTGCTTCAATGATGTTTAATTTAATGCACTGTAAATTAGTCGATGGTTCTTCATAGTGTGTGAGTGTGCACACAGTGTGCTATCTCTTCCATAGTGAATAAGCATAAGTGTGTGAGTGTGAGGGCACAGACAGTATGTTATCATTCCCGAAGTGGCAACGCTGACAGCCGTGCCACTTAGCACCCTGTTGGACGGAACTGTTTCTGCCAGAGCTGAACACATCACACTTTCCCCCACCAACCAAAACCCATCATTTTGCCATTTCATTTACCTTCCTGCATCCTGAACGACAGCCAATACGGAACGAGCATCCATCTTTTCCAATGCTGAAACACAAACACTGCATGTATATTGTTCTGGGATCATAAACAAGGATGCTCTTTGTGTGTTTGAAGCACTTTGTGTTTAGTTATATTTAGACTGAGTAGCAGTTGATATGTGGGTAAGTAGGCTGTGGGTGTCGTGTCTATAGGGAGCGCATTCCATCAGATTACAGCCGTGCATGGGAGTAAAAACATGATGATGATCTTAAACAGCTGTCAAGAAAATTGGCCCTGCTGTCAGAGCAGCGTGTGTGCTGAAAGTATGTGTGTGTGTGTGTGTGTGTAGGAACATTGTGCAAGGTTCACCGACAGATGGATGAGGTTTTTAAGAGGTTGTTGACAGTGAGGAACAAGCAGAACTTTCGTTTTGTATAATCTCAGAGTTGCTGCGTAGTACGCTGTGTTTACTCAACGCTTAAATCCAGCTTCAAATGACTTTCTGCTTTTACGGTGTTGAACAACTTTTACAAAAATAGCCCACTTGTGCATATGTGCAAAGACAAAACCGTGTGCATGTGATTGATTTCTACACAGTTATACTAACTTTTGCTTTTGTGCTGCTTTTATTAACGTAGATTTTTTTTTTTTTCCTGGCTTCATTTCATGAAATTCATTTTTCATGGTTTTATTACAAACACATTATGCTGTCTTTTATAGCTGGTTCTCGCTGCAAGCCACGAGTTTTACAGAATGAGACGACAGGCACCTAATAAACTTCCAAAATCAAATCGGATGTCTGCAGACTGCTGTTTCTGATATAATATTACACTGTCATTTTTACCAGCATTACTTTGGCATGTTATTCTCTGCACTGAGCAGGGATTCTGCGCTATCCTCTCAGTTTGGAAATGTACAGGACATTATATGTTTAAAGAACTGTAAATAACAACCTTTTGTCCTTTGTATATTCATCATGCCCTACTTCTCTGACTTCTGGAACAAACATTGCAAAAGATTCACCTTGCTTTAATGAATATCTCATCTGGATACTGTAGATTTGTGCGTAAGTACCGCTGATGCAATCATAAAGACTGGTGCCCATTCCAGGACTCCAGTTCCTCACAGCCTTTTGTTCCTCACGTCTCCTCAGGGAGATTTTCCTCACCACTGTCACCTCTAGCTTGTTCATTAAGGATTTAAAGCTGCAACTATAAACTCACTTTGCATCAATGTACTTTACAAACAAAATGAACTTGAATTCAATTAAATGTTGCTTAATGAACTCTTAGTGTTTATTGGTTGGGTTTTGCCAAGCTGTGCTTTCTGTGTTTCAGATTTTTGACTTTGCCTTTGCCTAGTGTACTCTGTTTGCTGATCGTCTGAAATTTGCTTGACTCTGACTTTGATTTTTGCCTGCGGATTCTGATTCCTCTGCTGTGCATGCATCCTGCCTGGCCTGGTTTTCCTGACACAAGGTTACAACAATATCTGAAATAGTTTGTTTTCAGTAGCTTCACCCTGATCAAATGTATATTTAAAGAGTATATCTGTCATCAGGATTATTGGCAGCAGAAGCACCCCAGACTTGTCTTTATTTTTCCTCAAGAATTTCTTGCAAAATTTCAAGCATGCTGAATGATGCCGAGTTGAAATGCAGCAGACGTGATAGCAATTAAAAATAAATAAATCAATAAATAAAGTTCAATTTTATCTAACTATACCTAACTGATTAAGTTTATGATAAAAGAAATATAAAATAACAATACGTTCATTTTTCTTTGGGGGTTTTTTTCTTTTTAGCTAAGTTTGAAATTGTCATTTCAGTAGCAGATAAGTTTGCTTTATTCTTTCTAAAAAAAAATTTTTTTTTTAAAGTGAGCATTGACTTTCAATACAACAGCTTTTTAATTCCCCTTTAATAACAACACTTTTAAATTTAGAATGTTGTCCATTTAGTCGAACCTTTCAAGATTCTATATAGAGCACTACTACATAGATGGCAGGGGTGGCAGGTGAAAGGTAAGAACTCTTAATTATCCATTGAGCCATTAAATAAACTTAGAAGAACCCTTCCATCATGGATTTTGGGAGGAGAACATAGAGGAAGCCCACAGGGAGATCATGTGAAACCACACAGACAGCAACCTGAGCTGAGGATCCTGGTGTTGAACGTTTGGACTTAAAACATCAGCAGAATGAACATAAATGCAGTGATACTGTGGATGCATAACGGGTAATGACTTCCATATCATATGTAAGGACAGTTTGGAATGCTGCTTTGGTACAATGGTTTCAGTGAGGTAAATGAACATGACAGCAAGCCCACACTTATTACACAGTTTGCAGAAGAGCTGCAGGCACCTTGAACATTCATTTATTGAAATGTCATTTTGTTCAAAAGATTTTGACAGCTCATGGTGACTCAGAACTTTAAAATGACAAACATTTCAGTTTGGTGTTGTTGACTAGGTTGAGTTGCTTGAATTATATTATACCTTGATGCATATCACAGCACTGTCAGATCCTCCTTCCTGATTGACGATTGGTCAGAAGGTGTTGATTAAATCGCTATAACAGCAGTGTTGGGTGTAGTACATAAAATTTCCAGCAAAACAAGATGCTTCCAGAGAAAGAGCACATTGCTCATACAGCTGATGAAAGGTCCTGTTAAAGGGCCTTTAAAACTTTGTGTACTTTTATAACAGCCCCTTTCAATCATGAAGTACAGAGCAGTTCCTACCCGGATTCTTCCAGAATGATGGACACTCGTTGGACAATAAGAGGATTTTCAATATATATAACTGTTCATGTGGTCAAGTATTTTCTGTAAGTTTTTATGGAAGAAGTCTACGTTGTCAGTGCTTTGAAATGGTCAGAGGTAAAACTGTAACTTTACGTGTTACACCACACAAAAGTCTTCAGGACAGAGAGCTTTGTTTCTCTGTAACATGACAAGCTGCGTTTTTTTTTTCATCTTTTTAACTTCAAGAGAGGCTCCAAAACAGGAAGTGGTAACAGGAACTAAGGAATAAAACATTTTCAGATACTGGATAATAATCAACATTGGGGTGGAAATTCCAAGTAAATCCACTTCATTTAGAGTCACATCACACTGCACCATAGTTGTTTTACACCCAAGTGTTTAATTCCTGTAGGTTTAAAACATTTTGTGACTGAATCCACAATTACTCCATGACACCATTATTAAAGCCCAGCATGGAGAACGCTTATTACATAAATTAAAGGTTCAGTGTCTTTAGACTTTCCTCTAGACATGTGACTACCAATCAGAGCTGTAGGATTTGCAGTTGATTTATTTAGCCAAGGCTCTTTAAAAACCTGAGAGAATATTCAGTCGGTTCCCATAAGTGTGACCTTTGCTCTCAATTGCGGTCTTTATAAAGATAATCAATCCATCAGTCAGTGTATGGACCCAGAGAAGCCACAAATAAGGCTGTACAGAAGCCAGGCTGATTAATGGCTGAGTAGAAGCACAGATGTCCATCATTCTGTGACATGAGCGATGTCCTCTTTCAGCAGGCAGATAAAGCTGACATGACTTTATCAATCCTGTGCTGTCCATCACTGCAGCATTGATTCACGCAAATGAGCATTGTAATGGACGTGTGTCATGTATATCTTTGTTACAGGCAACCTGAAATCCAAACTGACCTTTTTTCCTCTGATAATTCATGATGCTGATTGGACTTGCCATTAAAAATCACCCCAAAACTGTTTTCCCAGAATCTTCCATTCAAAATGCAATGACTTGGACCTGCCTGTAAACATATTCAAATTTTCACTGTCCTAATAAACATGACGGACAAAAATAACGTTACTCAATAATTTCATCTGTCTCGTCCAATCATTTAAGTCTATAACACATCCACAAAATAGGCTTTTAACATAATATGCTAATGACTGAAAATAGCTTTTGTTTAAACTTTAGAAATAATGTGTTTTAATCATGTTTTTCTGTTACATTTTTTATTAAATTCGCTGGAGTTGCTCTTTAACCTTATGAAAGAAAAATTCCATTATCATTTCCATTTTACACTGTGAGCTTATATAAGAGAAGCTCTCGCACCTTTGGTGTATGTGAACAGCCGAGTGCCGCTGCTATAATTTGATGGAAATGGAAATCATGTCTAATGCAATGTTTAGGAAATCTGTTTCACTATTTAATGTGATAAATCACGCTGGCAGAAAACCACAAAACAGCTATTAGCTACAAAAACTAGGCCTATATGTATTCTGTATGTGTGCCTTGGCCTTATTATGCAGTTATTTATCTCCAAACATATTATTCAGTGAATATTATGAATTATTCAGTACCTAAATGAAACTAATAATAAGGATATGAAGTTATTGTATGTATAGCAAATTGTACTATCTGTAACAGCATCTGTATTCAGATTTAAATCCAAGGTGGGCATGGCCTGAACCAGAAGGGATTTTTTTTCTTAATATGAAGGCATTTGTCTTTTAATATAAACACACAGCAGCAATTAGCACTCTCTTCCTAGCATGTTCAGCAGTTTCAGATGATGCAGTGGCTTGTTTAGGGCTATCTTGTGATACAAGGAGATATACTAACTATGGTGGGAATCATCCACAACCAAATTAGGAAAACTGGTTAAGAAATAAAAAGAAAAGTGTTAAGGTTAAAATAAGCTCTTCAGACATAAAATTTGTCACATTCACCAATTAAACAACCATGTAGCCAAAGTCATCACAGGGATTATAGCATCTCCAATATAGGCTCAAACCATCCAGCCAGCTACCAAACTTTGTGCAAAACTCATTTGTTCGTCAGTGAACACAAACTCACTACCAATAATATTAGGATATTAGAATAGATTTTAAAAGTAATTAATTATTTTACAATGCATGCAGAATAGCCATGCATCCCAAATAATGAGTTTTTTAACTCACCCTTGTGACTTTACTGCAAGCTCTTTCCACATCCATCTTTCCAGTTCATATGATAGACACATTCTTCCTAGATGTATCCATTAATGTAGATATTGATGACATAGCTCCAGCTGAAACTATTTAAGCTCTCTGGATAGGTGTAATAAAGAGAATTTGAGAATGTGACCATATTCGTCTGATCATTTCTACCATCATTTTGTCTCCACTGCGCAAACTCGAGAAAGAGAAAGCCTCTATTGTGCATCCTCTGGCTGCAACTTTGACAACATGAGCAGAGGTATCAGTTCTACAGGTTGGGAGTAAATGAAAGCACTCCGTCCATTTTTTTTTTCATACAGTCGATGGTTCTTCATGTCAATGCATGACAAAATGCTGACAATCCCACAATTCAGGATGACAACTGTAGTATGCATGAGGCCAAATGAAACAGTGCGACCTGTTTGATCTAAACATCTGTAAAGCTGCTTTGTGGCAATGTCTATTGCTAGGAATAAAAAAAACTAATAAAATTGAATTCAAGTTAATGATGGAGCATTTTGACTGGCCTGCAAAATCACCAGATTTCACTCCGGCAGAAAAACATGTGATTATTTGGAACAGCAGGAGAAACACCGAAATAGGAACCTTGAAATCTAGCTGAATTGTACAACCAGGCAGTGAAAGAGTGGGCTTAAATTGACAGGAAGAAGCTGGTGGCATCCTTTCCTGACAGGATTGGTGCTGTAATTAAAGTGATGAGATGCGGGACCAAATATTAGAAATGAAATAAACATATTTACTAGAAGCAACATATTTACTAAAACCCTTGATGGAATAAATCTTTGCTTTCCTCATATCGAAGCTGCACTTCATGTCTTCGTAGCAGTTTAAGCTAACTAACTGAAGATTCTTTAAGAAGAAATAAGAAAATGTTTTCTATTCCTGTAGTAGTCTAGAGCTACACACTACAAGTGTTCAGTCAGACACAAAATCATGACAGTGATCCTGTTCATGCACAAATAAAGTCTTGGGTTGAATCAGATCTTGGTGTGTTGAACTGCTTGACTGACTTCTACAAATGCCAGTAGCTTTCATGATGCACCACTCCCTTACCAAATGTAAACAAACTTGACAGTAGCTTAGAGACCTAAATATGAAGAACAGACGAGGACTTCTTACCACTATTTTCACCCATGCCTGTCAACTTTAACAATAATGACATACTAGACAACAAGATGCCATGTGTGTTATGCCAAACATGTTTGATCTAGACTTGACTGTCAGTGGAGCCAATGGGGAGTGAGACATAAGTTCATCACAAGGAGACATTTGACAGGAATGAATAGTACACTTAAAACTAAAAGGGATACTGTTAGTTAAATATAAGACTATGTGATAAAATGATTGCTTACTTATACTGATGGAGAATCCCTGACACTATATAAAGACTCAGTCACGTTCTTGATCTGCCAGAGAAAGTGACACTGAACAGCCTCAAGTTGGCAAAACACTCTGAAAAATGTGTCTCATGACCACCAACTTTGTGTCACAACTCCACCCTCTTCCAAGTGAATAAACTCCAATCATTTCTAACATTTTCATCTCAAGCAAGGGATGGTTAGAAAATGGAATACTGTGCAGAAAGATGCATAGCCAAAAATGAACAGATGAACCATGTTTGCTGCTAACAAACTGCTACTGTAGAGTAAGCCCCACCCCCAGAGGTGGGACCTATACATTCTTCTGACAAACACAAGACTAGTACAGAGTCACTGAAGATTCTTTGTCATTTTCCCAGAATTCGTATTTGTCCAAAACACAGTACCAATAAGCTCTGAAATATCAAATCTGACCTCTGAAATATCAATGCCTTGCTGACATGACATAAATAGTCACAGCTTTTAATGTTTTCTAAAAATGTGCATAAGATTTATTGATCTCATTCACTCCGAAATCCATTACTGGAACATAATGAGATGGATAAAGCTAATTACGCAACATGATGTGAGCCAACATTCAGCAAGCCAGTCTACTGGAAAACAGTTTGCTTTGGAATTAGCACAGTGGCTCCTCACATTTATTATCATAATATATAAGCCGTGCCAGAGTGTTCGGCACAGGACAAGCATTCTGCCTCTTTTTGTTAGCTTTCATTTCGGGGTCTATCAACTTATTTGTATCGGTGTATCTTAACGTATTTATCTACACATCTATCTATCTAGTATCTGTCAAATACTATATGACAAGTGGTCAGGGGTGGAACCTTGAAGACAACACTCCAAAGACATTCACACCCACAGGCATATATAGTATGTCTAAAAGAGGCAGTTCAAGCCTGTAGTTTTTTATCTTTGGTCCCGGATGACCATAATTACTCTCTCCTGTCTCCACTCTGCATCTTCTACAGCACAGCTTGCTGCAATGATAATTACTATTAATTACTAGCTCAAGCCTGTTTCCCATGAAAAAGTGCTTTAGGTGGCCAGATTCTCACTCTTTCTCTCTAAATGTCTCTGGTTCTTCTTCTACCTATTCATCTTTCCATGGCCTTACCGTATATTGGCACATTGCAAAAGTTAATCTCATCTCCTGCAGTTTGTTTATAACCCATTCAAGTTTTTTTTCTAATTGGTGATTAAGTGTTAATAAATTTTCTGTAACAGCATCTTGATCAGTAGTTCCAGGCAGAGGAGGATTATGGTTGGGCCCAGGTAGATCCACAGCTGGCCTCCCATTCAGATTCATAAAAATGAATAATTTTATTTTTATAGTCCAATTTTTTAAAAGTTTAATTTACACTAATTAACTTGAATATGAATGGTTTTGTTTTGAGAATTATTAGAATTATTAGAATAATAATAATATTCGGAACTTCCTCTCTTACGTTTGTTGATCAACATTATGTTAACTCGCAAAGTGAGCCCTCACTAGTGGTGCTCTTTAGGTAGGACACTGAAACAACGACACTCATGGCTGTATTAATGTTGCAGTCACAATTTTGTAAATATCTAAGGCTGTTGAAGAAAACACGCAGTTATAAGCTTCAGACCTCTCTAGACTTTTCCAGGCCCACCCATCAGCAACTTTCTGTATCCACCACTGGTTCCAGCTACATGTTTGGACACTCCACAAGAATGGATCAGGTGTAATTATTGATATTGTGAAACATTTTGTGGAAGGTGTCTCCAGTGGCAGTGGCAGTAACACAAGTATTATTACCTTCAAAAGAGAGAAGGCTTATGAGGGAATAACTACTTATAACTTATATGATAACAGGAACTATCTTGTCACACCACTGCATCATTGATTATTGTCCTTTAACAACATGCACCAAAATGTTTTATTCCTTATCTGTCATATGGAAAATTTGGGACTTTGACTATATCTATTTGAGAAGTTCAGTTCAATTTAACAGATATAGCACCATATTAAGTTAATTTATGTGTAGGAGTTAATACCAGAATTGTCCACACTGTTATTCAGACCTAAGGTGTGACTATGAATTTAAGTGCTACCTAGAAAATGTATGTGCTTGAGTTTGCATGCCTCAGTTTCATGCAATTCTGATCTTGAACTTGTACCCATTCTTCTGTGCAATTTGGACTCGCGTCAGCAGCAATGCTACGAAACGCTATAAAATGACAGAGAAAAAAATACATGCAGCATTTTAGAGATTAAGCAATTGACTGTGACAGAAACCTATATCTACAGTACATAAGTCGGAGGCCGCGTTGAAAAAAAAATTAAATGAAAATGTGCATCAACTTGACTATTCAATATTCAAGATGTTGCACTATTTGTAGGTGATCATGTTAACGCCTTTGTACAAAAGGTCAGATTTTCCATGAGTTTTATCCTTTCTATTAAAAGCACGTGTTCAGACAACATGTCAGTGGACTTGATCTAACATAGATCATCATAAACTTTACTCAAACATGTGGAGTCTGTGCTAGCTCGAGTACACTGCCTTTAACCCAAAAAGGGGGACATGCCAAATATCGAAATAAATAAAGAAAATTTTATGTAAATATCTTTTAAGATTCTACTTTTCACTCAAGTTATTACTGATAATATAGTTTTTAATGGAAAACTTTGTGTTAAAATTGAAAATGGAATGCCAAACTGAAGCAGTAATTATATATCTATATGGATAGATAGATAGATATATATTGTGAGCGGAAGCTGCGGCGACAGAACAACAAACACAGGAGGCAGCAACTTTGGTGAGTAACTCAGTGGGTATTTTTATTCTTCTTGTGAGT
>JAQQZR010000020.1:11929261-11943892 GCA_030068235.1 Notoglanidium macrostoma | reverse complement strand
TTGTGCACTGGTGCGCAGTCATGTTGGAACAGGAAGGGGCCATCCCCAAACTGTTTCCACAAAGTTGGGAGCATGAATTTTCCAAAATCTCTGAATGCTTCAGCATACCAAGAGATTTTGGACAATTTCATGCTCCCAACTTTGTAGAAACAGTTTGGGTTGCCCAGAAGAATTGAAGCTGTTATAGCCGCAAAGGGTGGGCCGACGTCATATTAAACCCTATGGATTAAGAATGGGTTGTCACTTAAGTTAATATGCATGTAAAGGCAGGTGAGCGAATACTTTTGGCAATGTAGTGTACATAAAATTTTAACTTGAAGTAAATAATGGACTCCATAATCTGAACTAAAATAAAATATAATGGTCAAGTCAAATGGTTTTAATAGTCAACCCTTTATAAAAGTCGTATAGATAGGAACGAAATGTTGGCTCCCCAAGACCACTCCCAGAGACAGCGGCAAGGTACACTGGAATACATGAAGGGCAAATACAAGACAAGAAAGTGTGAAATGAGTGCAAACAATAGTCAGTACACAGAACAATAAATACACAAAACAGTGCATATCATCTAGACAGGACAACAGAACAGGTGCAGTATGTTGGATTTAGGGGGTCTATTGCTAGAAAGGGAATATAGTATGGAACATAATATTCATAAGTATATCTTCATTAGTGTATAATCACCTCTAACTATGAATCGTTGTGTTTTTGTAAGCTTAGAATGAGCCCTTTATATCTACATAGGGAGCGGGTCCACCTTCACAGAGTCGCCATGTTGCGCCGCTACGGTAGCCCAGAACGTACACACCTCTACAGAGCACCTTCCGGAGTTTCATAAGCTGCACCTTGAATAAGGCAGGAAGTGCTGGAAGGAAGACAAATAAGAAAAGAAGGCAGAAGACAAAAGAAGAGGAGTGTTTTCTGATGCTGGCTAACAAGTTTGAGAAGTCGAATTTTGAAAAATGGAGGATCATACTTATTATTTAGCGCACTTGGAAAGGAAGGGGCATGCAGTTGGTGACCACAGATCCTTTTTTTCCAGTACATGTCCTCATTTTGGAACCGAAAAATGCGTCCGGGCCGGGATTTCTAAATCGTCAAAAATATCCAGGATTCTGCTTTTGCTTTGTACAGTCACCATTCATTTTGCAGGTGTCCATCTGCCCCATGCTGCCATCCTGCCCCCAGCGTACTCCTTTTCCCACAAAACCACAATATCCTTTTTACCCCACAAACACCAAAAAAAAAAAAAAAAACCCCACCCTAAATCACCCTGAATCCTACATAGTGGACCTTTAACTAATGAACTAATTGCTTAATTAATCTATAAGCATTCAAATCAATAATTTAAAGAATACAGTAAATGAATGCTGTAAACTGGCTGAATGAAAATAACACTAAACATTGATCTACTGTGCACACTGACAGACCATCCAGCTGGACTTCATGACCAATAACGTCGGCGCACCAGCACGTCCACGGTTCGGAACTAACCACGCCCACAATAGTCAAAGCGGGTGAGATGATTGGCCAAGCAGATCTGCCAATCATGTCTCGTGGCCACGCCTCGCGCTCTGTAGCTACAGCGGAGAGACTTTTTCCTCTCCACAGATGTTTCAGCATGAGCAGAGAGGAGTGCTGCAACTTTCTTGAGGAGGATTTACTTTTACACCGGTGAACACAGGCGTGAATGTTTGCGCGCGGAGTCTAAATCGGTACTACACCTTGAAGGAATCTGACTCTTGGAGAAGAAGGAAGCTGTAAAGAAGAAGAAAATGCCTGTAGCTATTCTCATGCCTTTCACGGCAACCCCGAGTAGGAAGTCCGTTAGCGCGAGCTCGTTCAGGCTAACGGAGAAATTCGTTCTGCTCTTAGTTTTCAGCGCGTTCATCACGTTCTGCTTCGGAGCTATCTTCTTCCTGCCGGATTCATCCAAGCTCTTTTTCTTCCGCACCGACCCGGCGGTGGAGGGCGACACCCGGACAGGTACGGACGGAGACTCCGGTGCCGGCGGCGGCACGGGCAAGGACGAGCAAATCTTGGCCAAGATTCGGAGGGACCACGAACAGGCTCTGCTCGAAGCTAAGGACACGCTCCAGAAGCGGCCGGACGAAATCAAGCAGGACATCCGAAGCGAGAAGGACCAAGTTGCCAAGAAGAACAGCAGAGGAGGAGGCGAGAATGATGACGCTCTGCCCGTTATCGAGTACGCGAGACCACCTGGGGCAACGGCGCGCGAGCCCTCCGACCCGGAAACCAGGGAGAAACGAGCAAAAATTAAAGAGGTAGATTAAAAATAAATAAATAAATAAATAAATACCTGGTCTTGTACGAAATCCGTATTTCTTCAACTCTGCTTTCTTAGCAAAACAAACAAAAACTCGTCACAGAGTTTAGTATAAATATCAGCGCTGGTGTTTGTTCTGAGGTAAATTAGCTTTAGGTAATTAGCCCCTGTAGAAGTTCGCCCTGAGGAAAAGAATATTAATAAAAACAAATCATCTCCTTGGATGACACCCAGCTTACAATCAGCCAGCTGACTGAAAAACAAGTTCATAAAACTTAAACTTAAATCTTTTCATCACCTCAGCAACATAAAAGAAGCATTCCATGACAACATGACATTTAACACTTCATGTTAAGCCAGTGAGTTTCAAGTTTCACTTTGTTTTACCGAGCAGGGAAAGGAAATAAAACATGGTAAATGCCACCTAACGGCTTTGCTGTGTACTGAGGTGATGAAGCCATGTTACAGAGTTGGAGATTTATTAAAGGAAAGGGTTCAGACTACAAACCCTGCTCCGGAGCTCAGCGTCAGAAGGTCAGTATACTGGCATCGTTGTGCTTCACGATTCATGGGAGTGGACGCTTAACCTCAAGGGAAGGTCAGCATGTTCCTTGTTTTTCAGTAGAAGTAGCACTACTGTATTACCGTGATTCATTTGGTGTTGATGGATTTCTTTTCCTTACAGCTCAGGCAGAGCAGTCGAGGTTTAAAGACGTCGATCATGCATGAGATCGGCACTGGCTTGCTTTCCGGCAGCCTGGGACGTGTCAGGAGAGAGAAGCCGTCTGTCAACATAATGATGCTTTAAACTCAAGAAAAGGGCACGCTTGTTTTGAAATGATCACTATATTTAGGCCAGAGTGAAAGTTTTTATTGCATCTGTTAAGAAAAGCAAGTTTACAATGGGTCCAAAGGTCAGTATACTTTCTCAGCATTGTAAGGTTAATTTGAGTCGAAGCTTAACCTCAGACGAAGGTGACTGTTTGTTTTTTTTTCCCCTCGGAAGAAATCGCACCAGATGTGATGGATTTCTCTTCCTTACAGCTGAGGTAGAGCAGTCGAGGGTTAAAGACGTTTACCCATGAGATCACCGTTGGCTTGCTTTCTGGCAGCCTGAGACATGTCAGGAGAGAGAAACCTTCCCGGTCAGCATAAGGATGCGTAAAGCGCAAGAAATGGGCACGCTTGTTGGAATTCGTTGGTCATTACGTTATGGCCTGAGTGAAAGTTTTTACTCCATCTATTAAAAAAAGGCAGCACTTGTTGTTCCCTGTGTATCTGGTTGAATGTGAGTCATAAGCTCGATGTCAAAAGGTCAGTGTACTTTCTCAGCATTGTTGCAAGATTCATTTGAGTCAAAGCTTTAACCTCAGAGGAAGGTCACTATGGTTTTCTCTCAGTAGAAATGGCACCACTGTACAACCGTGATTGTCTCGGATTTGATGGATTTCTCTTCCTTACAGCTGAGGCGGAATACAGTTGAAGAAGAGCAGTCACGGGTTAAGGACGTCGCCTACTAAATCAGCAGTGACTTGCTCTTTAGCAGCCTGGGACATGCCAGGAGAGAGAAACCTTCCCAGTCAGTATGAAATGTGTTCAAACTGATGCATTTGTTGTCCTTTCTGAGTCGATTATAGTTTCAACATGTCTGTTCAAAGATATAGAAAAGACAAGTATTGTCGTATACAAGACGGATAATAAAAGGATGAGTATTTATGGATCAAATCAAGGTGGACCATTTCCAACCATAAATAGACCAACTGTAACATCATATTTCTGGAGTTAATGTAAATCAGTCTAGACCGGCCCAGTAATAGATTAACCACAGAGTTACATCAGCCCGTCAGCAGACTGATGGATCAATAGTCCAGCTTTAGATCGACAGAATGAACATGCACAATCAACTAAGGCTGGGTAATATATAAGAAAAGAAAAAACTATTGTGATACTTAAAGATGTTTCTATACGTATGAGTTTACTAACAAGCGACCATGGATAAATGACAATGAGTTTTTTAAGCCGGAGAAGTAGGGAAAATCTTTGCGAAATTATAACGTTACAATGTTAAAGGTTCAGTAAATAAATATTATTAACATTCAGTCAGTCTTAAAATATTGATGGTGCCTGTGAAATCTCAGAAAAGGGTATTGTGAATTAATAATCAATACACGATATCAATATTACATTCTCATACTGCTCAGCCCTGCAACCAACAGCTTTCCATGTCACAGTCTCATTTTCTACTTCAGATTAACAAACAGCTATGGTAGTTGTAGCCGTCTTCTTAACAGGATCACCTCAGCTCTCGCTCTCGCAGGCTGGTCAGAGTGACACTCCTAACTTTTCAGAATCCTCTTGTAAACAATCTGTCAGAAATTGTGATGACTTGGGCTGCGTGTTTACTGAACGTTGGCTCTCGATTTCACCTGGAAAAATCAACACTGCTGCTTCTCATTGTGTTTGAGCCAGGCATTTTTAAACAGGCTCCCGCATACAAGTAAACAGCTTACAGTCCTCTAACAATGCCACTATAACTGCCTGAGCTGAGTTCTTGTGCCATGTGGCATTTTCTTCATGCTGATGCCTTCTAGGCTCAAACTAGAAGTAAGGAATAAACACTTGAGATATGCTGCTGTATGAAAATAGTCAATGACTGGCATGGTGAGAAGCAAGGTGAAGTTGATTCCTTTCCTTGTCGTAGCAATTGTGATGTGTTTTTATTCCCGTTATCCCGTTAATATTTGCCAATAATTTAAATTAAAAGGAAAACAAATAATATTTTTTTTTCATTTATGCAACATTTAACATTGTGGAATATCTCTAATATTTCCTGAGTTATAGCGGCTGTAAAAGGTCTCTCTTTTTTTCTTTTTTTTTTTCTTTTCCCCTTCTTCTTTTTTTTTTCCGCTCTCATGAACTTAAGACAAAAAGTGCAGCTTGTCATGTTACCCGGAGACGCACCGGAGGCTCCATCCGAAAGGCTAGGAAATTTAAAGGAACAGCTTTATTTCTCACTTT
The DNA here is from genome assembly GCA_030068235.1 of Notoglanidium macrostoma. Taxonomy (NCBI): domain Eukaryota; kingdom Metazoa; phylum Chordata; class Actinopteri; order Siluriformes; family Auchenoglanididae; genus Notoglanidium; species Notoglanidium macrostoma. The sequence continues at coordinate 11,938,587 of JAQQZR010000020.1, read as the reverse complement.
TCTAAAGAGCTGACACTGGAGACTCCTTCCAAAAATGTTAAACGGTTACTCACAGAAAACCTATAAACAATTGTTGAATTGTTTAAATCCACCTGTGTGAACCATACGAATCCCTGTGTAAGTTGTTACTATAACGATAACCCTATCATCAGCATCACTACTGTCAACATCAGTTTGGAAAGATGCATCCTAGGTGATGTTTGTTTGGTGCATTTGAAAGACAAGATTATGACTGATATCTGCTAGGGGCCCAAATGCAATGGGCATTAAAATAAACAAACAAACAAAAGAAAATCCAATTAAGCTGAAAATGAAATGCATACATGGATTCCTGTGTTAAATGCAGCCTGAGTCTGATGCCTGAGTGGCTTGACCTTGAACTAAAATAAGGGGGAAAACCATGTGCATTGCTAAATTAGATTATATTTGAATAGCAACTGATAAATTGCTTAACTCTGTATCCCAAATTCACACAAGCATGCGCTTTCTTGTCGCTAGTAATTAAGAGCATATAAAATTTGGCTGCATCATAGCTGTTGTAGCGCCACTGACTGTGCATGTGGTTGGATAAACATGGCCGTCATTGACGACGGGCTGCAAAGGCAGTTCCTGTATACTTCTAGTATGTACTTTTATTAAGAGCGCGATTTAAATGAACTTGAGAGGCTTAATTCTAATTGAAGGTGTCGGACCACGTCCAGTGGTAAACGTAATCTTTGAATACGGAATCACGTATTAATTACGCCCTTACATCCCCAGTGTCTTCGCTGTAGTCCTGAGCTCAGGTTGAGTTTTGAATGCACTCCATTTTCTTCAGGCTCTGTGTTTTTTTGCCTGTATGTGGATTGATGGACCTTTTTTTTTTTTTCAGGGGTTCTTAGGGTAATTAGGGGTTCTTCGCTAATCTGCAGCCCTTTATGATAGGGAAGCAATCCCGTGTAGTGTTTTATACGTAGACATGAGGTACAACCAAGAAACCCTTTGGGTTGTAATGTTCCTGGGAAGTTACAGCTTTGTAAAGAACTATTCTGTATGTTTGAAACTATTTTAAAACCCGTTTGGCTTACAAATCTGTCCCAGGGTATAAATACATGTGAAGTAAAAGCATCTTTACTGTTTCTGAAGCATTTTCAGACAGGTTCTAGGCTGACACAGTCACTCTTCCACGGCTGTGCAGGTCACGCTAAGAGTGAACTTTTCCACACTTTCTAATGAGATGTAAATCAGTTGCCAGCCTCACCTTGCTTCTCCAGTCTCCTTATCAGTATGCACTAGGGCTCTTTAAAGACCTTCACTTAAATATCTTGTAATTGTCTCCTGTCTAATCGGTACAGCGTCGATGTTCACAATGTGCCTACCGCCGTCGAACATGTATTGTTTCTTGAAAGATGTCTAGAGACATGCTGTCAAAAAAAATACTGCTGCTTCCAGTTCTCATCTCTCCTCAGTGTGTAAGCCAGTATTTTCATATGAGGCAAATTGCCACTATCGGAATTCCTGAAATTGATACTGCATTTTTAAAAGACTAACTTCATTGTTCTGGATCTTGTCATAGATTTGCCATTTCCAAATTAAATAGTAAGGCTTTAATTGAATCTGAGAACATAAGGAACTAAAGAAGGCAAAGGATTGTTGAGTTGACTGATAGTAGATTCCATCGCATTTAGACATCAGAGTGCTTCAGCATGATCATAAATCAGCACCGTTGTGCACGTAACGTTTTATTTACTCGTAATCAATCGTCAGCACGTACAATGCAGCAGGGTCGTTCAGCAGGGTGAGCTTTATAGCGAAGAACAAACTTGTGCTCGATTGCACGCGAGACTTAGTGTATGTTGGTCACGTACTAAATCATAGAACATACTTCTATGATTTTCTCTCAGAACCCTGGAATCTACTTGTTTTGTTATTCAGATCGACCTATAGGCAAATTGTCTGAAAAGAGCAAACACAGGAATTGGTTTATGCCCACTAATGTGTACGTAGTGCAGTGAAGCGGAGTCCCTGGAGCATAACCAAGGTGTCCGTGATTTTAAAAATGTATATATATTTATTTTTTTTGTTACAGTGGAGGAATTCACAGCACGCCATAGTCAAAGCTATTATATTTCTTATTATTCAATTCAATTTTTATTTGTATAGCGCTTTTAACAACAGACATTGTCTCAAAGCAGCTTCACAACAGTATATCAATTCTGAATATAGACTTATGAATCTACACATTTATCCATATATATATATCCCTAATGAGCAAGCCTGTGGCGACGGCGGCAAGGAAAAACTCCCTGAGATGGCAAAAGGAAGAAACCTTGAGAGGAACCAGACTCAAAAGGGATCCCATCCTCATTTGGGTCACGCTGTAGAACACCGGGATGGGTCGGGCAGGAACGGAAAGCGGAAGAGGTCAGGATCACTCACTTATCATTGTAAAGATAAGAGTTAGTTATAAGACTTACTAGAATTCATTTTACAGTTAAAGTGGTCCCTGACTGCAAGAAATTTGCGAACCTGTGAAACACACATTCTTCCTTGCATATCTTTTTTTTTTTTTTTTTATCAAATGGCAAGCCCTTTCAGCCGACTTGGCTAATCTATATCCCAGAGATTTCTGGAGCGAGTTCCAGAGCTCTCTGCTTGAGTATTTCATGTTTCACCAGCGGCACTCATAAGCCTTTAGTAAGAAAGTGCAGGTAAGAGTTCTTCAGGGTTATTGTCACACCTACCGGCACCGACGGAATCCTAACGCCCGGATTAAGCCGTGTCGCATCGCTAATCATATTAGTGCATGCCTTCCCGCCCGGTGTTCTCCCAGCCTTTCTGCCTCACTGTGATAAAGCCTTTGAGGTCGTTCTCTCTGAAAATCTCATACTCCTGGGCCTGAGAGACTTGAAACAAGATTGGGAATGATCTCAGCAACAGCAGCATCCCTGCTTTACAGTTCACTGATAATTCACCCACGCAGAGCTGAAAATAATCCCGCTGATCAGTAGCTGGATAGAAACAAACGGCCACCGTGGGAGTCATGCCGCCGTTCACGGCTTTCCCTGTGAGCCTAGCTGACCTTTTAATGGTAATTGTTCTGTGAAAAGGAAATCAATGTCGGGATCATTTTGGGCACAAACAGTCAGCGCACTTTTGCTTACTGTAAATCAATAAACGTCAGCTGACATCTGGCATCCACTGCCTGTTAGCCTTTAAATACAACTTTATAGAATAAAAATCTAAATTGAATAAATGTGCACTCAGGACAAAAGTGACCTTGTCGGGATGGAACCCTCCATTAGCCATATGCACTCCTTTTCAGTCTCTACATAGCAGTACTTCAGACTGAACAGATGCCCCTTAGATTAGACCATTTTTTCCCCCCACCTGCTATTGCTTTTGGGTGTGACGGGGGGAAGCTGCAGGCATCTACTGCATGCGTTTCAGTGTGCTATGCTGTTCATTCAAATAAACGTGTAGGTTTTCCATTCATTCACACATCATTTCCTTTGCCTTTAATTATGCAGATGTTAAGCTAAAGAGAAAAACCTTGCTTCCTTCCTGATTCCCATTTGCTGAGGTGGTCAGAGTATCAAATGCAGCGTGGTATTCCGATTTAGTATTATAATTTCCGTACCTTTGTTTGTTTTTAGATCAGTTTTTTTTTTTTTTTTTTTTTTTTAAAGGTGCATTAAGTAATATTTGTTAAAAGTCGGAGTGGACTTTGAATGATTCTTTTTTTTTAACTCAATGAGTCAGCGCACATTTCCTCCCGTGTACACAACGGCAGGTTTCCAAACCGTTTTTTTTTCAGCAATGTACTACACTGGCTCGGAGACAATGGCTTCAACTATCATTATTTCTCTTTTCTACATAATTCCCCATGTTATTTGTGGTATTACGAAGTTAAAAATATTGAATATTGCACCTTTAAATGTTTTTGGTTGACACTTGGGGTGGAGCTCCAGACCCAAGCAGACCCATCCAGTTTTGCCTAGCCTTCCTCCTTCATGTACGCTTCAATTTGGCCATTGATTTTATCATCAGGAAAATTTACTTGCCCCTGATTTTCTAACTCCCATTTTACATTACGTTTTTAGCCATCTTGGGGCCTCTGACGTGCCGGTGCATGTTTTGGGTAGCCACATAAATCCATGGCGTGGTGTTTGGAGCATGGTGCCTGGTTTTGCTGCAGCTCTGCAGGCCGTACAGACCGTACTGGTGTTTTCCAACAGTGCCATTATTATCAGCTATTCTCTACAAATTTCACATCTGTTTGTTTTTTTTTGTTTTTTATCACTCTTTATTTTTAACAAATTTGTAATGTGACCTTGGTTATGAGAAAAGCGCTATATAAATGAAACGTTATTATGTATAGTGCTCGCAAAGCACTATATTATTATCCGTTGGCTATTCTTCTTCTTCTTCGTTTTCCAGGAGCAATAACTGAAGAACTGCTTAACATTGAAACTTGATCAAATTTTGTTGCGTAGGTCTTTTAAATAGTCGTTGTGCTATGACTTGAATGGGAAATCAGTCAAACTGTTCCTATATAGTCAAGTTTAAAAAAAAAATAACGCCTCCAATCTTACTAGACATATTCTGGGAAGTACTACAAACCTCTTTTTATACCTCTATCAGTCCTGCTTTTATTTATTTATTTATTTCTTTCATCCCTCACTTTTCCTCCCATTGGCTTCAATTCATTTTGCAAGGCCTAATTAGTAGTAGAAATTAAAAGCTAGAACCAGAGAAGTTAGTGATTGTCCGGTTATCGCGACTTAGACGACGTAAATGCAAAATAAGAAACTTCTTTTTCTTCTCTTCCTTTTTCTTTCTTTTTCACCCCTCCTTCATCCCATTACAGCCCACTGATTTTACTACTCTCACATTTTTTTAGGTAAGGTCACTAAACTTGTTATACAAATTCAATTGCAAAAGTATTTAGAAGTCAAATTCTTCCATTAATGCCTCCACCCTTCCATAGCAGTCTATCTTGAATTTTTTTTTTTTTTTTTGCTTTCCACGCGCTAGTATTTCCTTCAGCAAATGCAAATCCAGTCACTAGTTCAGAACCATTCATAAGAAAATGGGGGAAGTGCTCAGCTGAATGCCTGTGGCATAATACATCATCGCAGTATTATTGAACCAGTGACCTTTGATGGTAGGACATTTTCCAAGCATATGCAGGGTCATGGCATATACAGCACTAAACCTCAGGGGGATGCGGATGGCATCCTCAGAATTAAAAAATAAATTTGGACTGAATAGACTGCACAGGTTTGTTAGGCCAAGAATGTTCAGAGTCACTAAATGATAAAGTAGTAAGAGAAAGCAAGCTTAACCCAGCTCCCTGAAGCTTACTGATTAGTCACAGTTCTAGTGCCTGGGTTCTGGTGCTAGTGTGGCCTCACAATGGCAGTTTTTAAGTGCTTGTACAAGCCAACGTGTATGAAAAGTTACAAATGGTTAATGTTATGTCAAGGGGTGGAGTTAATACTTGTAGCTTTGCTTATGGCTTTGTAGCAAGGTCTCACTCTGGCTCGTTAGACTGGAGAATCCTACCGTTTGTTAGGTCGGTTTTTTGGGAGTGTATCATGACACCACCATGGAGCTTGTGTTTTTTCCATTTCAGTTCTCGGATGTAAAGTGGAGGTGGAATGCTGCAGCTACTCAGTGGTCATGAATTAAACTTACGGTTTTAATCTTTCACTTTCTCTACATTACAGCTGAAACTAGTACTCACGGATTGTAAGTTGCGACCCAAGCAGAACCCAAGTGCGTCTGAATCAGCCAGGATCCAAGCCCGAGGCCACACACACACTGCAGTAATCGATGCCCCTGGGCAGTCAGGCTCATTTTCGTTTCCTGGAAAGACTTGTATCTCGGCACATTGAAAATGCCTAGAGTACATTTTCTTACCGGCACGTTTTTTTGTCGAAGATCAAGGCAATACTGAGACTTTAAAGACATTAATAGGTCATGAAAATTCATAGGGAACTTGGACTCTTTGAGAGGCGGAAAAAATATCATAGGAAATGAGTCTCTTATCTAGGCAAGCTATGCAAACAAGCGGTGAATGAAAAGCCTCTTTTGGTGTGGAAGATGAACAGTGGCGTGCATGTTTTATTTCCCATTCAGTGTTAAGAGCAGATCAGAGCCGGATGACGGCTGCGTAGAATCCGAACGTGGCTGATTTAAAACGTGTCTGTTGTCAGCACTCTGCTTTACTGGATGACCAGAGACGACCGGCACCGATGTGTACATTGATTAAAAGGTTTGCAAGATGTGTGTCTACTGTGAACCTGAAGTCCTGCCCCTGGTTCTGCTTCAGATCATCTTAGAGCGGTGGCTGAGTATGAGCAGGTCTGTGTGCAAGGCATTGTATGTTCTAATTTGTCACGCTCAATGAACTCCTTTCTGAAATTGAGGGAAAAATCCATTTCTTGTTTCAAGCAAAGCAATAAGGTGTAATTGTGTAGTTTGTAACATCTCCTGTACACAGTTTGAAGAGCTGTTCGTTTTATCTTTTTTTTTCTTTCTTTTCTTTGTTTTTAGAGGCACAAGGTGACGATAAGTGGAGGCATTCTAATATGGTTGCCCTTGTCCAATCTGCCCTTGTGATACTTACCTTAGTTGTTTTAAAAGAGGGGAAAGACTAAAGTGATTTGCTTTAGTGGCCAGAGCTTCACTGGCTTTCTGTCTGCCAGCATGTTGGAGTTTCCTAGTTTCCCATACCTCATGTTCCTAAAAAGGTCCTCCGTTGTGCTTGGAAACAGCATGCTCTGTAGTCGACACTGATGAGACTGCCCTTTGATATGTAAGGAATAAAACACTTGGAAGCTGTTCTACTGTTCAAACAATGTGGTTCAGTGGATTTGCTCTCGCGACCATGATGATGATTACTTTCCTATGGCAGCACACCCTGAGGAGTTTTACTCCTCTTACGCGCAGAGATTATTGTTAAAGAACAATTGTACTAATCTGTTTGCTCTTGATTCTTAATTCTACGAACACTGTTGGTTTTTCTTGCTTTGCTCGATTGATTGCCAAGCCAATAAAGCTTAATATAAAGGAACAATGAAGCCCTCTGGGATTTACTCCGAAATTATTGGCATGGAGGAAACCTCGCTGACTTCTACTTGGTTATGTTTTCTTAACATAACTTTCTTTTGCAGGTCTTTATAGATACATGCATCATTTAGCATAAGTTCACTTCAGTTACATTTGTTTTTTTTGGCAATAAACGTTGTCACAAAACAGCTTTAGAGAAATCCAGATGTCAATGTTATTTGAGTCTTTTATAGATTTGGTGTGCGCAGCATTAAATATATTCATTTTAAAGCCTTGTTTGTGAAGACGCTGGCACTCGATGGCCTGTACTCAGCACTCAACGCTCCTTCAGAGTGCCAGGCGAACGGCTGTAACTTTACTCGGCTTCCCGCGTTCAGCCATGGGGCCATGCTATCTCTAGAGACCCTGCACTTGGCAACATATCAATGAAACACTGTCCTAGAGAGAGTTAAAGAGTGTGTGTGTGGGTGTGTGCATGCGTGTATGGTGTGCCAGGCTGGATGTGGACCCTGTGCCAGTACGGCTCATGCTCACCTCTTGTTCTGCACCTGTTCTCCAGGCGCATGTCCATCTACAGGTTTCCCGTGACTCACTGGGGGCGCGGATCATCTATACACTCTGGGAAATAAAGATACCAAACTGCGCTTTCCCTTGTTGCTGCTGTGGTACCATCAAGGAGGGTACATCTTTTGTACCTTTAGTATGGATCATTTCCCTGGGAAGGTCCATGCAGTGGAGCTTTAATTAATTTTTAGAGAAAGTACATCAGTGGTGCAATTCTGTGCCTTAAATTAGGTACAGATAAATAATAAAGGCACAAAAGATGTTCCGGTAATGGATCCAGTCCAGCAACAAGAAGAAGCATGCTACTTTTATTTCTGACAGGGTACGGGTGGGCAAGATGACACAACTGACGTATTGTAAAAAACTTTTAGCCATTACGGCCCAGGTTTTTATAAGCATGTCTATGGTCCTGTAATTTGTCTCAGCTGAAGAGTTCCCACATTTATAAGGATCACACAAACACACCGCATGCAGAAGCAGCAGGATCTCGCACATGCAAAAGGACAGCTGGTTATAGATTATTCAACAGGGTCATTAAACTGCTGTCTTTGCTCAGCAGAAGATAACAGGACACGTGTGTGTGTGTGTGTGCTGTAAAATCTAATAGCAGTCACTGGGCCTCTATGGGCGCTGCTGCGTTCTTATCAGAACTGTTTCTAGTTTGTTTTCATCCAGCTGGAAATTTTGCAGCTGGTGAAACTGAATTAAAATGACCTTTTAAGTGCTCGCATATGATATTAGAGAGTGCGTTCATTTCAGTGTGGCCACCGAGCCGCCACGCAGGAGCCAAACTTGCTCTCTGTTCATTAAACATGTGGAGACCTATTCCCCGTTTCTCATTAGGTTTTCACCGCTGTAATATGATATTAAAGGAGTCCTGTAAAGGACGTAATCTCTAACGCCAGGAGTTCTCTCAGGTTATTGATCTCCGAAAGGACCTCAGGTTATCTAAATGACACCATTATGGCTGTTCTCAGCCCTTCTCTAAAACTGCGATGGTGATGGCATAATGGACTTTTCCATAATTCACAAAGCCTAGTACAGGTTAGTGCGTTTGTGCGTTGTACAGTTTGGGACTGTTGCCTGCAGAGCCCCGGGAAGGGACATGGAGGGAAGAAAAAAAAAAAAAAAGTTCCTTAGCGAGATCTTGTATAGTTTATCATTTATCTCGGTGTACTTCAGTTCAGCAACATGGAAACCACAACCAGATCCCGTCTACGGAGAGCCTGTCCACTTCTTATTGATGCCATCGCACCGAAATTGGCAGCAATTCACCTTGAGGGCGATGGTGAGATAGTCCTCAAGGAATGGAAGTGAATGGAGCTAAATGGCTAAAATAATCATTTACGCCTGCTTCTGGAGAAACAAAAAAGTTTGTTTTAGTTTTTGCGAATATATTAGCGATTATATTTCCAAACCTGTCCTTTTGTTTTTCGCGACTTTGTCTGCAAAAGATAAGCCTTCTGCTAAGCACATACATTAGCAGAATTTTAGCATTTTATGTTCATAAAATGGGCAAAATTCCCTTCCTATTAAGAAAAACAAAAGGACATTAGTATTTATATATACATATATATATATACTACCAGTCAAAAGTTTGGACACGCCTTCTAATTCAATGTTTTGTTCCTTTATTTTTATTACTTAAAAGACGCTTCATGTATTAAAGTAATGATGGACTGTTGTTTCTCTTTACTTAGTCGAGC
>JAQQZR010000020.1:11902380-11926777 GCA_030068235.1 Notoglanidium macrostoma | reverse complement strand
GCTGTTCCTCTGGGTTCTCCAGTTTTCCCATGTGTCCACATGGCTGTTCCTCTGGGTTCTCCAGTTTTCCCATGTGTCCACATGGCTGTTCCTCTGGGTTCTCCAGTTTTCCCATGTGTCCACATGGCTGTTCCTCTGGGTTCTCCAGTTTTCCCATGTGTCCACATGGCTGTTCCTCTGGGTTCTCCAGTTTTCCCATGTGTTCACATGGCTGTTCCTCTGGGTTCTCCAGTTTTCCCATGTGTCCACATGGCTGTTCCTCTGGGTTCTCCAGTTTTCCCATGTGTCCACATGGCTGTTCCTCTGGGTTCTCCAGTTTTCCCATGTGTTCACATGGCTGTTCCTCTGGGTTCTCCAGTTTTCCCATGTGTCCACATGGCTGTTCCTCTGGGTTCTCCAGTTTTCCCATGTGTCCACATGGCTGTTCCTCTGGGTTCTCTGGGTTCCCCTCCCCTCCCAAAAACATACCAGTAAATGGATTGGCTACATTAAATTACCTGTAAGTATGAATGAGTGCTTCCGTGGTACCCTCATTCAGGGTGTATTCCCACCTTGCATCTTGTGTTCCTGGAGAGGTTTCCATACAGGAAAAAGCTCGAAAGTTACTGAAGATGGACGGATGTGAAAAGCGACCTCAGATCTATCTATAATGCTGCTGCTTTCTTGCTTTTCTTTCCATAAACAGCCATGAACTTTGGGTAATGTGGTGTTCTCCCATAGCCACATTCATTTGCCTCGTCTTCTGCAGACTTTCCAGAAATAGGTTTTAAAAATTGCAAAATATTTGAATGGAAACCCAGTTTGTGACCTTTTCGATCATGTAGCCAGGGATATACTGCAGTCTCTACTTACTTGTGCTGTTGCCTTTGGGAATGGATCACGATTTTGGTGTCTGATTTTGCTTTGGACAAGCTGCTCTCACAAAGGCTCGCAAGGACCTATAATTACCACCTACGTTCATGCGCTGGTTAGGTCCTTTTTTTTTTTTATTTAAATACCCTTCAGCTCATGTTTTTCTGCAAATAATGACCTGTTCAATGGCCCATGTTTTATAAGCATCAAATGAGTAAAACCATGTTGAATAATGAAATCGAGGAACGCGTAATGATCATTAAATATCCGACATGACATGAATCACCAAATGAAGCCACTCTTTTGAGGATACACTTCGAAAAGTTCCTCAGATGTTCAATATAACACCGCTATAAATGCTCTTATTTATCATAGCCACTACAACCATTTTACCCAGTCATGGTAGAAGACTTTATATGCTCTTTAGAAAGTTATATTTCAGCTGTGTTGGCCTCAAGTGCTCGCCTTTTTTCTGAGTTTTCTCATTATTAGCCTTACCAAAAAAAAAAAAGTGTCTCATAATGTTTTTCTAATAGCTGTAATGCCATTTTCTTGTGTCTGAGTTTTGTTACACGATCGCTTATTTTCACATCCACATGCTGTTGGACTGATGTTTACATTTGCTTTGTATGATACTTGACGCAAGTGACCAATTTCAACGGCCTGTGTGCCTCATCTCACCTAATCTAGATGCTTGAAGATGAGAACTGTGGAGTATGTAATATGAGCTGAGGTGTCTGGGACATCATGGCGTTCCAGGTGTGATAAACTAGAGTGAAACACAAGGGTGGAATGAAGGATGTGGCCAGTTGATTTGGGGTTTTCTTTGTTCTGACTTTCTCATCTCCTCTGTGCACCTGTCTGGCTTGACATGGGAGTTTACTCCGTTCTGCAGGATGTTAAATAGGTGTGTTTTCTTGTTTGTTTCCTTGTGCCTTAGTACTATTGAAATCAGTGGTGTAGAACAAGACACATTCATTCAGTCGGTTAAGAGTCTTCTTAAAGTGGAAGTAGAGTGCCTGCCTGCTGTGTGCAGATTGTACATGCTGAGGAATGGGATGAGGGGATTACAGATTTCTACACTGCGGAAAATTTTTGGTTCGGGGTATAAATTGCCTGAAGATGAGCGAGCAGAAGACGGAGAAATTTCTAACCTCGTTTTTTCTGGCGACGAGTTGAGATTAGGCATGAGACAGAATTTTGCTGTATCGCGAGGCGAAATACTGCTGAGACAATATCACTATATTTCTCTTTAATATTCATTATAAGCTCTACATTGTCTTACACACTAGATGGCAGTACCTGAGGTAGCATACAGAGCATGACGAAAAACATGCTAAGTATAATCAGAAGGACGCGCTATGGCACGTGTCAAACACAAGGCCTGTGGGCCACATCTGGCCCAAATCTGGCCCACACCCTTGTTTCATCTGGCCCATGTGAACTTACAATAGCCCTGTGGTGGACTGGCGACCTGCCCGGGGTGTACCCCGCCTCTCGCCCGAAGATGCTGGGATTGGCTCCAGCTTCCCCGTGACCCAGACGGATAAAGCGCTATAGATGATGGATGGATGGATGGAACTTACAATAGTAATACAGAAATGGCCCATAGTCCACTACTACTCAACTTTTCTATGTTATCAAGAACTCACATTGGATGCGTAGCATAGCCATCTAAATGGTAGTTACTGTAAACCGCCGTATTTACATGCAGTCCAGTTTCTAACGAGGCCAGCTTGACCATGGTCTGAAACGCAAGCTACAATGTGCTGAGTGCTGTGCTCAATGTAAGTCACACTCACACCTAAAATGAAGCACATTGAGTGTTGCACTGGGAGTGGACACGACACATTAATTTTGCTTGGATGAGAAAATATGCAAAATAAAATCGTGCTTGTTTCCGGATCTGTACAATTTATTTAATATGCGATGCGTGATGAGTTTGTACATTTCAGTTGGAGCGGTAATGACACAAATTTGCTATTTAATAATTTAAGGCAGACTCTACCATCAAACAATCTTCAAATGTTAATAACATTTGCTGAGAAATACCTTTTATGACACTGAAAAAGATTAAAATAACGTTAATTACAGGAAAAGTACACCTTTATATTATAAATCCTGATATACTTTTGTTACAAGACAGTATATTGATATTGGTTAAGTGGTTCAATTTGTTGTCCTTAAAATAAATGTATTAAAATTGTTAAACATTTAAAAAAATTTTTTTTTAAAGAATATTCTATTAGTGTCAAAATCATCTCAGGAAGCCTGTATCTGAGTATTTCTCAAATCGGGGTTTTACTTTATGGTGTGTTCTTCATGACCTGCATCACTCAATCATGAGCATGATGTCTTAAAGAAGAATGACACAAATGCTATGTTATGCTAATGTTATGGAATGCCTGCAAAACAAATTACTTCATTAGTTCCTGTTCACTTGCATTTCCTCACTAATCTCTCATTTGTCTCCCTGTTGGCCATACGAGTCCCTGAGAATGAGCTGTTAATATGGAAACGATAATGCATTAGAACTATATCTCAGTTATAGCCAGGACTATGGCCATAGTACAGAACGTTAATCAACACCAGTTAGATTCAAGAATTTAATAATTCCTTGTTGTAGACTCAAATAATGCACCCACTGAAGTTGAGTTTGAGATTGACTATTTTATACCAGTTCTGTAAATAACCCATAAAGGTGATAAAAAGAGACCTCTAGCTTAGCGTTAGTTCTAGATTGGAGTATGTTTTTCACAGGACTCCTACAATTAGCTTCGTATTTAAATAGACTTTGTTATGAAAATAAGCCAGCTCGGCAGCCTCGGCAGAAAGTAATTTCATTTTTATGGTAAACTCAATCTGCATAATGTGCTTAGTGATTGTGTGTGCATCTTGATGAAGACAGATGCCCAAATTTTAGATAACTGAATGAAAGCAAATCCATCTTCCTGCCATCCTGACACAGCATGCTCCAAACACATCATATCTTTAGAGCTGAAAATGGGTGTCTTCTCTGTTGTCTGTTTCTACTCACACCTATTCAAGATCATAAGTCCCATTTGTCCCAGGACGAGAACAAATGCCATAAATGTAAATGTAAGTAAAATGACTGCAAAGCCTGAAGGACGTTAAGCTATTTTAGAAATGCTTTCATGTTTCTGTAGACGGGGAAGGCTGTGTTCACATTACAAGAGTCATTGTTCAATTCAGATTTTGTTGCCCAGATCGGATTTGCCTGTCTTGTTCACATTCATGATTACAGGTGACCTCCATCTAAGGCCCTGTTTACACTTGGGTTTAAAATGCATCTTGAGCATTCCGGTCACAATGAACTGCCGAGACACATCGCCGTTTACACCTGTGCTTATCATGCGTCTCCAAGGTGTCCAGCTGAACACTTTTGTTCAAATTTCGTTACTGCCTACCTCACTTCTGCTAGAAGGTCGAAGGTCCCCGCGCAAAATTATATTAAAACGTAAAACCTGCAACATACCTTTTTCTTTATTTCCTCGCACTCCAAGAAAAGAAGGAATTTTCCTGTTGCGGCCGTGTTGTGGACGCATTAGCGTTTACACTACAGAAGGCAACCCTGAAAAGATCAGATTCGTGTCACATTGAGGCAAGAAATCAGATTTGTGTCACTTCAGCTTGGTAATGTGAATGTAACCAAAATAGTTTTGGCCCAGGCTTGCATCTAACACTCACCCATGGCACAAGGAAACCAGATGGAGTGAGCTTAGTACGAGGACATAGAATCTAGGATATAATTGTGTTTACGAAGGAGTGCAAGTAGATAATAGTCTAAGTCAAGTTTGAGACAGAACTAATTCATTCCTACACTGCCAAGAATGCAACCATATCTCATCATATTGTACCATACTAGCCAATAAAGTATGCAGAAAATTAAAACAGTCGTAAAGGCTGACATGCATTGTGGTTATAGCTTCCTTTTTCCTGCTTGTCTCTGCCTGTTCGGTCCAAACTCCAACACTGCTTCCTCTGACAAGGAGAACCACAAAACCCAGTTTCCTTGTTTATAGTATTTTTTGTTTTCCATGAACTCATTCTCTTTCCTGCTTTCTCCCATGACTGCTCTCTCATTTGAACTGTCTACAAAGCGCTTCTCTCAGATCTCTTCTTGGACTACAAGCCCATTCACCTTCTTCCCTCGTGTCCAAATCCCGTTTGGCAAGAACATCTTTTTCAACCCGGACCGAAAAAACAGTGTGTGTGTACGAAGTCCCCTTTTTCGCACAAAGCAGATCGGCCTTAACAATAGAAACTGGAATAGGTTGGAGGCTTGGACAGAGAACAAAATTGTCTCTGTGGGCTATGATGTGATTCCCAGACATTTGTGTCCCGTATTAACGATCAGGAACGGTGAATTGATTACTTAATTCAAACTTGAATTGTTGTCACACAGCGAAAGCATGAGCTTTGTTACAGCATGCTTATAAAATTCTGTAAATTACCTCTGCAGACTTGGAAATTGCTTTAGAGAGTCCTGCTGTCTGTGTACTTAGGACTGGCTCTGCAGGAGCAAGCAGGTGCTCGGTATCCTGTTATCCGTGCAGAGGCTGTATGATCTCTTATTCGTTCTGCTCAGCTGATTGTCAGCATCACACTGAGAGAAACGTGAAGAGAAGAGAGATTAAGTTGGCGCTCTCACATCATTGGTTCTACCAGGCTTTTGCAACAATGCTGAGCCATGCTCATGTCCCTTCATTCCAAGCTTGTCACAAGTTGGTCCCAGTCCGTCCCAAAGGATTCTTGGCTCTCTCGGCTTGTGTTTGTGTGACAGCAAATTGTCTCACCGTTTCTTCCAGAACCCATGAGGCACTGCCACCTTGGTAATGACACTCGGGCCGTAACCTCGTCACTTTTTGACATCATCTGTGTCTGCTGCTGTCCAAAAGATGAGGGTTAATCAGCTGGCATGGCGCTTACAGGCAACAAATCCCTGATGAGAATACTTGATATTTGGCATATTAGAATAGCCAGGTATTAAACTTCGCTGCACCTCTCTTTAATTAGACAATGCCATGACAAATATCAGCTTTGCTTCACTGCCAAATCTGTCTTGGATGTTGGAGCGTTCTGATACCCAAGGTCTCCGTTTGAGCCACTGGACAGCTTTCTTTAAGGATATGGGGGGACTGACGGCAGATTCAACTCGCACTGTTAATCAACATGATTTTTAAAAATGATGCAGGAACTACAAGCTGTTTTGTATTGCTAACATCCTATCTAAGAATCAATACAGTTCTTTCGAGCTTATCTGCTGTTCAAGAGAGATCGGAGGCCTTGAGGAACTCCACCAGGGCTCCTGACTGACCGCACACCTTCTCCAAGCAGCTCAATTTTGGACCTCGTTTTCTACTCCAAGTTAATTCTCAATTTTTCTCTGGTTGGAGTTGTGCAAGGGATGCAGGAAAGTAGAGGCAGCTCTTTGATTAAGCCACAGTCTGAGTTAAGCTAGCAGTCGATAAACTGATCTAATTTCAGTGGAGCCAGTCGGCTGGTGTTTGAATCACACGCTGTGCTGTAAATGACTTCCCGTAGACAGAAACAGCAGGAGAGCATTACGAAGAGATTTGTGAGGAGCTTGCCTCTACAATTCTGTTTGTCGATCTCTAGAGGAACTGCACGATGGCCGTAAAGGACAAGAAGTTCTGATGTTTGGGGGGGGGGGATCCATTTCTTGTTTTAAGTTGACTCAGATTGAGACTATTTCTGATTATTTTGTCTGGTGTATAATCACCCTTCTCTAATAACTCTAAAGGGCAGTGGGGGAAGTCCCACTTCTTTGTCAGCCCTACAAGAACCTTCACCATTAATTGACACTTTTCAGTTGTTGTTTTTTTGTGTTTCCACTGCTTTGTAATACTCAGGATTTCCTGGCCAGTGGTGTAGGTTTTTCCTTTTTCTTTTTTGAATATTGATTCACAGCTCCACATGTACCTCTATAGGGCCTTGGATGAAGTCACCGTTGTTTCTTTGACACTGCTCAGTGGTGTTTCCCTTTAATCTGTGTAGTACGCTGTGCATTTGAACATCTGGAGTCCTTCTTTATTGCTGTGAGTAAAAGACTCCATCGTCATTACCTTTGCTTTTCCCTGCTCGGATATGGTTCTGTCAAAGTTTAGCAGGATTAGAAGTCTGAGAAGCAAGGTCGAGAAGAAAGCTTCCCAGAGCAATATTTGATAATGAGAGTAAGTTGGAGATTTTTTGGTCAAGAGCTTGAACGTATGAGTGAAATAAGAAGAAAGGCATTTGGTCTGATGAATACAGCATTCTGTAAGGTGCCTAGTTATGGCTGATCTCACAAAACATGTCTTTTTGGCTTTAATTCAAAAGAGATCTTCTGAACCTTTACCTGTGTTTCTTTTCCTCTGTCCTTAGATGATGCAGTTTGCTTGGGATAATTACAAGCACTATGCCTGGGGCTCCAATGAGCTGCGGCCCGTCTCCAAGCAAGGTCACTCCAGTAATCTGTTTGGTGAGTATACGTGTGTGCCATTTCTCTCTTCTCACAAGCCTTGGATGCATTTTCCTACATCGGCCCTTAGTTTTGCCTCTCGGAGCAGCAGGCAGAGCCACTAGTGTGGTGTGTTTTGATTTTTTTGTTCTCCTGAACAGCCTTAACATGACCCTGGTGGAATTTCCAAATGCTGACAGACCTTTTTGTTTGCTTGTATTGATTTGATTGTCCCAAATGTTTCAAACTCTGGAAAGTTTGCTGCCCAAAAATGACCTGTGTGTTACCAGAGAAATAGTTCTCTGCACACATGGGAAGGTTTCAAGAGAAAATGCTGCCTGGAGCAATTGTTTGATCTTTGCAAGTTTCTTCAGGTGTATAAACCTGCCTGCTACACAATTCATTTTGATGTGAGCTTGCCATATTGCATTTCACACACATTTGCTGGGTTGGACCTGCCGAAAAGTGTCCCACTTTTCTCTCTAAAGGGCAAAACAAAATCCACTCTCAGTGGCTTGCATTTTAATCTTTACAATTAACATTTGAACTTCGCTGGTGCCCAATATCAGTTTGTAATGACATGTACATGTTACAAGTTTCACACATTACCCACAATGCCATTCACCTACCTGTTGATGGTGGTCTCAGTGGGATTTAACCCTCACTTCATATCAACTTAAATAGAGTGATGCAGCGGCACTTTAGTACTTTAGCTTGTCAAGCTCTCTTATTTACTCATCTGTACACTACAAACACGACGGCTTCCAGTGAAGCCAAATGTTCACCGTAACGCAGCTGCGTCCTTTAACCACGTTGCATTCTATAACTCTTATTTGAGTATCTGTTTATTTTAACATCTCTACTTCTATGCTGCATTTCAGTTAATGATACTTGAACATTGCTGGTGAAAATGGTTTTGCTTTTAGGCGCTAACAGCGAAACCTGTTATGTTTAATGTCATTTTAACAGTGTGGCAGACAACCCCTTGTATTTCCAAATTCTCTTGGAAATAACGAAAATGCAGCTTTAACCAACACATTGGCACCAGAATCACGATCACAATCAATATAAACATATTTAATAGAAAAGTCTAATTTTGCCTGCTCACATTGCCGCATAGGTTTTGTACCGCATACTGAGTTATACCACAGTTATCATTAAAACCCTTTCAGTTGTTGGTTTTTTTTTTGTTTTTTTTTTGCCAGGCTTTCTGATTTTAAAGTTCTTGTGTCAGTTTACATCGTTTCCTATGCATGCGTATTGCTTCAGGTGAATCCAAGAATCACTTTCTCTACACACTTGTACGCAAGAATGCAAAACGCCGGTTTGAGATGAGGATAGGAAATGGACTTTAGAAGACATTCATCAGGCATCCCAAGCTCTCCCTATGTGTGATAAAAGCTTTTTCATCACCTTGCCTGCAGCCAATCAGAGCTCAGCCAAAAGGCAGGCCAGGGATTTACAACTCCAATTTGATTAACCTCCTTCATTTAGCCTGGGAGTGGGGCCAGTAATGTGGACTGACAATGGTGTTCCACGCATGCGCACATTTCAAAGGGTGTCATGGGATTGGTATAATGCATCAACTGTATCAGCGGATTAGTATGTATGGTCACGTATGCCATGACTTGGTCTATCAAGCGTGCATGCGCACATGTCTATGGTAACCGATAAACTGGGGATAACCTACCGGAGTCTTCTATTAATAAAGGAAGGTCAGCCTTGTATTATTAATTCATGGTGTTGTTTGCTTAATGGAACCTTGTGTTTGAATAAACCATGAAGTGATGAATGCTGCTTGCTCCTCTGGATTTTTCTTTCTTTCTTTCTTTCTTTCTTTCTCTTTCTTTTTTTTTTTTTTGCTCTGTCTTTGTAGGTAGAGGCAGGCAGCAGGTTCGGTTTGCTCATGGGTTCTGCTCCCTGAAGATTATAGCCGTATAAAACATGCGCACACGCGCGCACACACACAGCGCATGTACAGAGCCATAGCCATGAGGGTGGGCTTCTTTGTTTCAGCACAGTAATGCTTCATGCACAGAACAACACTATTTATTTCAACATTTTTCCTTCAGCATGTTAATGAAGTGTAATAAAGGTCCAAGGCTAGAGATTATCATTATCATCATTCGCCAACTTTTTGTGAACTTGAATCTCTTCAACCTAAATTATTTGCCTTAAGTAGTTCTTCAGACTTTATGTAGGTTAAAACACTGAGTAGTATGCTACGTTTCAGTATGTGAATATATATATATATATATATATATATGAATATATCTTTATTGTTTTTATGCCTTTTCCACTAGGTCATGTTTTTAGGTTGTTCAGGAGTTCATCCATATAGCCATCAGCCATCGTTGCGTCTGTCTGAGATTATTGCTAGCACGATATTTCAAGAACGACTGGTTGAGTGTTTGTATAGGATTTATAAGAGATTATCAGTGTAACCTGTAGATGAAAGGATTAGATTTTGGAAGTGATTCAATAAGGGTTACGGTCACAGCACGGCCTAACATTAATTTAGTTTTCCTGTTTTGAAGT
Organism: Notoglanidium macrostoma; assembly: GCA_030068235.1. Classification (NCBI taxonomy): domain Eukaryota; kingdom Metazoa; phylum Chordata; class Actinopteri; order Siluriformes; family Auchenoglanididae; genus Notoglanidium; species Notoglanidium macrostoma. The sequence continues at coordinate 11,916,906 of JAQQZR010000020.1, read as the reverse complement.
ATTTTTTTGAGGCGCACAAATTAGTAACAAGAAGGACTGGACTTGTTTGGCATAAAATTCTTCACGTGGCATAAAATTGAACACAAGACCCTGCAGATCTGCTATTGAGAACCATATAATCCATTAATAAATACATAAATTATTTTCCGTATGTTTAGGCTTGCGTTAGATGCTCTCATGTGAAGCGTTCCTCAGCGTTCATTCAGATAACGGGAATCTGCACTGACCTTCAAACGTCACGTATTTGACACGTCGCCACAAATTTGATCCATTCAAAATGTGTGACAGAAGATTTTCCGAACGTTTTGCTGTGCAAGGATTTCCTCAGTCTTATTATCAAACACAGAAAGCATGCAGCAAAAGTTTAATTGCGGTGGGGAAACGATGCTTTATTACGCCGCTTTAAAGACGCCTTCTTTGTCCTTCCGTAATGATCTCTGTGATGGATATTCGAGCATTAATATTCAAGGCACGTCCTTGGTCCTCTGATGTTAATAGGGGTGTAATGATCAGACTATTTGGATCGATACGCCGATTTACGAGGCGATGACTGAAAGGACATTGATGAAGCAATTATAAATCAATTATTATCTATTATAATTGGTTAGAAATAAATTGATTGTAGGTTTACACCTCTAGTTGATTGGGTCACGTCGGTTTACATAATGCACTTTGAATTTACATCGTAAAATATATCGTTGGATAATCACTATATACTGAACACTAGTTGGCAAGTTACATATACTGCTTGTCAAATAGAATGATGTGAGAATGGCATAAGCGTGGCAGCGTGAAGGCAAAAGAAAAACGTGGCAAATTAAATCTTAAAACTAAGGAAAATGTTAGCTTGGAGACATTTAAGAGCAGGCATTTAACTGACATTTGAGACTGGTACTAGTTCATGCTTCTGGCTAATCCACACCAACACAAGTACTGAATTTCCCCATCTGAAAGGTTACGGTCTGCCAGAGTTTTCAAACTTTCACAGATCTTGCGAACAAAATTATGAGATTTATAGCAGGAACCCTGCAATGCATCAAATATGGACAGATAAAGCAATGTTCGAAGACAGGTCCGGAATGCTGCAGACCAGCTCTAAAGCATCGAGGGAGTAGACATCAACATATCCTCAATAGCTGCACCATATTATATGGTGTCAGCAATTATCAGCACTATTCTTAAAGTACGTGTAAAAGTCCTGCTGTATCCTAACTGTGCGCAAGGTAGCTGTAAGGGGAATAAATAGGTCTATCATTGCATCACTCTGTACAGTTAATGAAAAGGCATAATAAATGGGCTTTGTGTTAGCCCTCTTGATTGTTCATTTGGAGGTTCCTCTGGGATTCCTGGCACAGTGCAGCAAGAATTGCATTGCAGATGAGGAGGACTAGTGTGGGTTTCTAGCTGATGCTGACCAACACATGCTGGAGCCCTTATAAATGTCTCCATTAGGTGTCTAGAGTGGATTTCTCAGTGATATGACCTTCCTGTTCAATGAGGAATAACAAATAAGCTCTTGCTCTTTTGTTTTTAGGAGCGAACAGTGAAATCTTAACTGTATCACTTAGTCACAGGATTGAGATCGTCAAAATTTGGTCTTGGTGCTTAAACCCCATTGTATCCGCTGTATCTGGGTGGTGCAGCGGTTAGCACCGTCGCCTCACAGCAACAAGGTTCCTGGTTTGAAACTTACAGCCAACTGGGGCATAGAGTTTGAGTGTTGCATGTGTTAGCCCTGCAATAGATCTTCCGAAGTCGGCTGGGATTAGCTCCAGCTTCATGTGTGACCCTGATGGATAAGCAGTATAGATAATGGATGGATGTATCTGTGCTAGCAATGAGTTCTGTTAAGACAGCACAGCAGCTGGACATGTACTTGTAAGAATTATGAAAGTGCAGCACCAACCAACAAACAAGCACGAGAATCGCTAAACACATCCCATGCATATCAGTCTAAAGATTTTCTGTTGAGTTAAGGGTGGAGGTTTTTCCTTTAACTTGCAAGACTGTGAGTGTAAAGTTGGATGAAACTGTTTTACAAGGTTTCGGGTTGCGGCAAAGTGAAAAATTTATCAGGTGCTTGAAAGAGGAGAAGGCCACAAGCTGCAAACTCCTCTTGGCTTATTCAGAAATGGTGCTGTTGATGTGTGCCACAGCTTCTGGGGCATGTGCTTGCAATAACGAGCCAACACAAGTATGCTGGTAGGGGAGCAGTGAGCGAGTGGACTTATCAGGCTTGACAGGGGGTTAAAGCATGAACTGTGTTTGTGGAGATGTGTTTGGTTATTAACATAAAAGCACTAAATACGACCCTAATTTATTAAAAGGGTATTTGCGATTCAGTTTGAGGTCTTCAGGCTGCCCGGAGAAGTACCGTTTGAAGTGAGCCTTTACGAGGGAATCCTAATGACTGCTGCGTTCGCTTATTTTCCATCTTTTTTTTTTCTTTTTTTCCTAGTTTCCTGTAAGCTGATGAAAAGGAACGCCAGTAGTTTACCGTTAGATCCTACCCTGCAGGATCCCAGCAACAATGTTCTCTCAGCCAGTGTCCTCTTGTTACCAATGAAGACCAAATCCGTTGTCCACAAACTGGGTATTAGGACCTCCCATGGGGGTCAAACTGGATACGAGCAAATCTACTCATAAATTATTCTAAAGAGCATTTACGCAAGTGTCGTAGTAACAGAATTCCAGTTTGTCTTGAAAAACACTTGTATTCTACGAGCGCTTGTGAATTTGGATAAGGAGACTCGCTAATGTAGACTTGATTGATCAGCCTCAAATCGTATAATTGGCGATTAGTTGTTGCAATTTTACACATGGATTCTGCCGTCAAGTTCAAATCACATATTTCAATTACGCAGAAATGTAATGAACATCTTGAGAAACTCGAAATAGCATCATCTAAACCAATTGCAAACCAAAAGCACATGAATAATTAAGGTTAGGATTAGCCATTCAATTGGGACAAAAGTAATGGTGGAAGAGTTCTTCATTAGCTGAGAAGTAACACACGAGCGTGAGCAAAGAATACTGTTTGAGAAGACTTTTGTAAGACTGGTGGGAATTTTGAGTTCAGTTTGGAATATAAAATTACACAAATTTACTCCAAGATGGATAAAGAAGGCCTGGTGTCTTCTCTCTCAGCACCGCTTTTTGATCTCATGTCTCTAGGCCTGCTGCTTCAGCCTGAGTGCTTACTAGCAGTTTCTGGCAATTTGAGAAGAAGGTTTCAGTTTACATTGCTGGCGTAATCATTTTGGGAGGAAGCTAAGCTGCTGGCTCTCAGGAACGAGGAGCTAACAGAAAGCAGAGGAGGAACAGGAAACGGGAGAGTTTTGAACATTTTTTTTTTTCTAACCCAATTTAGCTAAGAGTCCACTCCAAGCCTTTTTACAGTGACACGCGGAATATCTTTTTTCTTCCTTCATTGTCTTGCTGCATGATTGAAAGTATTAAAAAAAAACAAACCCAGGTTTACTGCTAGACTGATTTCATCAGCATGTCCTGTCAGAATTTGAAATCCAGCACAGATTTGGTAGATATTTTGGTAATATAGCCCTATACACACTGTTAGCCTTGACCATCCTACAGTGACACCTACAACAACTGGAGCTGATTGTACAGATAGCCTTTTTTTTTTTTTTATCTATTGGTATCATTCATTCCATGGTTGACATGCCAGTGGAGAAGATGCTATTTAGAAGCTCATTGCAGAATACTGTTAGGAATATTTCTTCTCGAGTCCACCAAGAATGTGTCAGCCTGAAATAAACGCTCGATGTGGGACCGTCTTGCTGATATAGGTGGTGGCACTTCCTTCAGCCGGATATTTCTAAACTGGCATAGTGATGCACCATCTTCTAGAAGATTCTCTGTATGATGTCTGTCTCTCAGAAAGTTAAAATGGGCTGCCATCTGTCATGCCGCCCTGGCTGAGACAGGCACCGTCTGGGATGCAGACTGATCCGATAGTGCACTAGGCAAATGACGTCTTTTGGGAAGCATTATCCAGGACTTCATATTTCTTCTTTCATTATTCAGTGATATTAGAACACTCTTGTACAGAATGGCTTTCGCGAGCTAGTAGCCAAAGCAAACTGCGAGTGTTAAGATGGCGGCTTTTACAATCGGTGTTTTTGTAGAGAACAATTACTGACTGGAGTGCCATATGTGACCAAATGAAAAAGGAGCAAAAGGAAACATGTTGCACACTGTTACCATAACAGCCTAGCTACTAATGAGATGGTAATAGTGATATGAATTTATTTAGCATGACTATGAGGCAGCTTAACTGCACTTTGCATTTGGCGACAGAACATTAGTGTGCGTCTTTACGACTAGACAGCCGTGGTGCTACAGGCCAACATTGGATATAACTAATAAATATAGTCACATGAAAGCATATAGTTTCTGACGTATGTAACAATCTCAGAATCAGCATATCATTAAATTTCTCACATTCACTCATAATCGTGACCAGCAGTCTGTCCGCCATATTTGTTTTCTCACCTGATAAAAAATATGTACCGTCAGTCTGGATTATTATTTTTTTTTCTTTCTTGAAGCTGTGAAGAAAATGATGTCGGCAGGAAAACTTTTTGAAAGACCGTTCCCAGTGGAAATACAAGTGCGAAAGGCTTTTGTGTGAAGGCACAGGAAAAGGGGTTAACTCAGACACATACAAACATTTTATCTTCGTACGTATGCCAGTGTTTTTGCGTACGTTTCAGAATCCCTATTTGTGCATAGAGTTTAATGTACAAACAATTGTGGAATTTAAAATTGTGCGAACATTTTATGAACAAGGCACCGGGTTTGTGGAATTCAGTAGGTTTTGTTTAGGTTGATGAGTGAAGGAGGAAAGAATTCATTTTCATTTCCGCTGACTTGAACTGATTTCATGCTTCATCTCGAGATCTCATTTAAGCGTGAGCTTTTCCTTTAGATTTCTGCTATGAATTGTTTTTTATTAGTTCATCAGGAAGACCTGAATTCGGTAGTGTGTGATCGTGGATCGTGGATCGTGAATAGATCAAAAAGACTATTTGTCGTACATATGATGAGGATAAGGATTGAATTGCCAATTTCTTCCAAAATATTCAGTGGTTGAAAAAAAAAAAAAAAAAAAAGGTTACATGACATAGATACAAATATACAAATGAGACAGGAAAAGGGACTTCGGAGCTACAGCCGAGCTCTCTGTAGGTGATCAGCTGACACCTGCATGCTTTTGCTCTCTAATTTGCATATAAACTCTTTGTCTACCGTGAATTTGCATAGCCTTTTTTTGCAGTTAAGGAATGCCTTCTGTATTCAGGACGCATTGCACAATCTAAAATGGCTGTTTTCAGTCCGCGTTCTTATTTGGACCTTCCTGCCATGGGTGCTAAAGGGTCAGTGGCCGAGCTTCTGTTTGACATGTTGCTCAGGAACGTTTTGGTTCACTGGACATTTGGTACATTTGCATGGCACTGGCTTTCATTCACATAGTGTTGTGCTGTCGCTCCACATCACAAATCACATTTGGTCTAGGGAAATTACTTCGACGCGAATGTAACACGTGAATAAGAGTTATGTAAAATGCAGGAAAACAACACTTTAGAATATTAAAAAAACAGGAATCTTTAGAACAGGCTTATTAATTAGTCTAGCAAAAGTTTAGCTAGCTTTGATCACAGACCGTTTTAATTATTCATGGGCTAATTTCACTTGGACAAAAGCCTTGATTAAAATGAACATTTGAGGCACTAAATAAAGAAAAACTTGGCTATTGCCAGCCAGAAACCTTTTCATTTCCTTTGTATCTTTGCTTGTCGTGCTCAGCGTGAACATCAAATGTGGGCTTTATTATGAGTGCCTACATTATTACTCTTTCTTTGTTTTGTTTTTCATTAAGGCCTTTTCCTTGTAACCGAGCGACACACCTTGTGTTTCTGGTTTTGTCTTTGCTGAGAATCATGAATCACCATTGACATGTCAGAGAATGTGTGTTACAGGAGTCAGTATTCGGACCTGTTTGTTTAATTTGTAGTTACCTGGAAGACCCGTAGGTTCAACAACCAAAAGAAATGTCTATTGACTTACGCAAGACAAAATATTTATTTGGTGTTTTGTGACACACCTCAATACTGAAACTCTAGCGCTGCTTCCGAATCCCACCATCTGCTCCATGACGCACGATAGCCATGATGTCATCTGTTTAATGGTAGAGTGAACATTACTACTTGGATTCATCAGGATGACGGATTAATATTTTGGCCAACTGCATAAACCTTAAACCCCATGTCAGAAACTTTACAAGGAAATACTATAATTTTGTTTCTCTTATTCTGTGTTAATGGACTTAGCAAGCTACACTTTGTTGCATTGTGTTGGCAATCACTATTTAATCTTAGGTTCAGGGCAAAGCGAAACTGGGCGTCACGCTCGAGCGTCCACTTGCTTGGTGGACTAACTGATAAGTTCACTTCATATAGCCTTGCAGGCAATCTCAGAACCACTCAGAAATATTCTTTAGCTTTATTTTATTAGGATTTGTAACCAGAATAGGAATTCATGCAGAATTGAATAAAAGTGGATAACCTGTTTAACCTGCTAGCTCCTGATAATGATCAAGCCTCCTATGGAGTTAGGGCCTTTTCTCCACCAGATGCATTTCATTTATTTATTTTTATTTTTTGCGCTGGCACCGGCCACAAGCCCTTATTGTTGCTAGGTTACAAAAAATTATTTATAAATTGTTTACTAAAAAAAAATTTGAGAGAGGCTTTCAAATGTCAGTATTTATCACATTATAAGCAGAAAAGAGCACAATGTGCCAAAAAAAAAAAAAATGTAACTAACACGTCAGTGTTCAGCGCTATGTAGTTATTGTATTGCTATGCTAGAAGTGTTTGCAGAGGTAGCAATGGAACAGGTTAGGTTTTCAACAGTAACTGATTATACAGTCAAAGGGTTTTCCAGGTCCTCCACGCTGAGAAACCGAGGCTACTCTTTTAACAAATAGCCACAATACTCTGGCCTGGCTTCTCAGATCTCATCTTACTGTATAGATTGGTTTGGATAAAAAGTTCAGTTTCAAGGTCCTGGAAATGAAATGGTGTCCAATCATCCAAACATAAGATCTGTGAGAGGATGGACAGTGAATGGCATGAATGGTGACCTCTTACTGGCCCCAACAGAAAAACAGGAAGAGCACTGGCGAAAGACTATTCATTTTAAACGTTCAGTATGACCTCTAGTAACTTCCAGTATGCAGTCGTTTGCAGAAATGTCCAACACGGGCAATGTTTTTCATCGTATACCGGCTGGGGCAAACACAGCCCGAATTGTCAGATGATCATTGGCAATGCTTCAGAGGTTTGATAATTAAAGCCCGAAAGATCCGAGGCCCACCTGTCAGGGACGTAATCGGTACAGATGAATAGTGCTGCTAATTCTGTTTTAATGTAGCTTATAATTGTGTTCTCTCCAACCATCTGTTGAATGCATGTTTTTCTTCTCTGCTACATGTTTTCGAGCAGCTGTACTTCTATTTGCTCCATTAGATTTTACAGCTGGATGTTTGACACCTCTGCGAGTAGGAGAGTTGTGCTGCCAAAGTAAAGTGTTGAGTTTTTGTTCCTGGACCCAGGAGTTTGGATGATTGAGTAGAGCTGATGGGTATGATGGATAGTTGGATGAATTCATGGATCTTTAGATAGGAAGGTAGATGGTTGTATAGATGGATAGATGAATAGGGAGATGTGTGTGTGTGTGTGTGTGTGTGCATGGATAGGTTGATGATTGGGTGAATGGTTGTATGGGTAGATTTATAGATGGATTGGTGAATGGATTGGTGGCTGGGAAGGTAGACAAGGTATTTATGGATGAATGGAAAGATAGATGGATGTATAGAAAGATGAATGGGTGGAAGGCTGCAGGGATGCGTTAATGGATGGATAGCTAGATGTATGTATGCATAGATAGATTGGGTGGATGGCTGAATGGATAGGTTTATAGATGGGTAGATGGATTGGTGAATGGATAGGTGGATAGACAAATGGAAGGGTAGATATATTTATGGATGGCTGGAAAGATTTATGGATGGATGGACAGATGTACAGGCAGATGGATGGATGGATTGATGCATGGGTGGATGAATGAATGGATGGATGATCCTGTCTTTTTGCACTTCACTACATACACATGGGGGAATTTGCAGTACTGTTTAGTTGCAGGTCAGACATCCAACCAACAAAGCTACATGTGTTTGTGTTAAAGGAGAAATTATAATCTGGTGGTAAGAAAAAAAAAAAAAAGAAAGAGCTCCGTTTGGGTGGAGTATTGCTTTCAGTGTGTATAATTTGCACCTTAACTGCCTCAATCTCATTTGTACTGTTCTTTCATTTCCTCTTTTAAAACGTGACACAACTCTTTCTTCTTGTCTCAACAGTTCCACCAACCCCTTTTCTTCCTGTTAGGGAGTTGTTTTCTTCCAGCTGTGTGAACCTTTTTCATTTTGAAAAGCCATAACGTTGACGTGTAAATGATTATTAAAATGCGGTATTGCTGTTTGCTCCTGTATGACCTGTTCGATATTGATTATGTACATAATGTAATGTATTAGCAGCAACATGATAAACTGTGCCTTCACTGTCAGAGGCTGAAGCCAACAAATCCCCAGTGGACACGTTAAAATCTGCACATTTTACCCCACGCTTCATTATCATTCTGCCTCCACTTAAAGCCTTAGAGAAAATGTTTAATGTTTAATATCAGTTTATTCACAATTTATTTTTATGATCACGCCAAAAGACTAACTAGAACTCAAATGAGCGTGTTCCCTCTGGTGTTTGTTTATAGCCATGTAATTTCATTTTAATTATAACACTGGCCTTAATCAAGACGAAGGAGAGGTGCTAGTTACTGAACACGATAGACACAGTCTAATCACACATTATTATTATTATTATTATTATTATTATTATTATGAAAATAATAAACTGGTCATGATTGATGGTGCTACTCGGTAGTATTGCGAACGATTCTGCTGTACAAAGCGTTAGGTAGCGTTGCCCGTGTTCTCTACAGCCCATTATTTATTTATTTTTTTTCCTCCAGAATTTTGTCTTTGCTTTGCCCTCTGACAGGATTTCCATTGAAATGAGTCTCAGCATCTTCCAGCTCTGTGGCGCTGAGTTGTTATCAGCCAACAGCACCGGTTTAAACTGTGATTTTATGGAGCTCGCAGGTTTCTCACCGTGATTTGTTTTCTTTCTTCGCAGGAAGTTTGAGGGGTGCGACCATTGTGGATGCTCTGGACACTCTCTACATCATGGAGATGTATGACGAGTTCGAAGCCGCCACTGAGTGGGTGGAGAAAAATCTCGACTTTAACATGGTAAGACACTACTCATGTCTTCTACCCCTGCATTCACACTGGCGAGAGACTGGATCGTGCGCATGTGATTTCAGCCACAGCACAGCAATCAACATGCACATTGAGAATAAATAGAGGGATTTTCGTTCATATGCAAATTAGCTATGACGTGGTGTAGCGGCAAATACGAACGATCGACTCCAATGGTGCGACGTTTCTTCAGATTCCCCACACGACTTCAGTTCCTACCATCTCCTAGCTCTCATTTACTGATGCGCATATAACCATGGCTTCATCTTATCCTCTGATTAGTCTGTGTCTCTGTGAAGTCACAGTAAATAGTAAATGATAAAAATACAGTAAACAGCCCTGTAGAACAACTATAGTAATCCATATTAACAAGGCACACGTGTTCACTGAGAAGCGTTCCAGGTGACGACTTCATGAAACTGGGTAAGATAATGCCGATTGCATCATCGCGGTAAATGTTGGCTACTTTGAAGAATCTGAAACATGAAACATGTTTTGTTTTTTTGTTACACTTTTTTGTTTACCACATAATTCAGTATACGCCATAAGTGTTGCTTTATAGTTTTGATGTATTCAGTGATGTTTTACAACGTAGAAAGCAAAAAAAAAAAGAAAGAAAAACCTATGAAAAAGAGTAGGGGTGTACAAACTTTTGACTGGTCGTGTAAGTCAAGTGGCTTTTGTTGTCATTTCAGCCATGTACGGGTGATACAGTACATAGACAACATTCCTCCAGGACCGTGGTGCTACATATAAGACAACACGGGACTACGTGACGTGCACGTGTGCAAACAGTAACAGTGCGACCGAATACAAAAAACATACATGTGCAATAAAGTCTACAAAGTCTTTCTTCACTGGGATTAAGTAGCTTGATGTAGTTTTGACTGAAATTATATTAATCTTTAGTAGTTAATCGGGCTTATGTGTAAAGATAAATTGAGCGTGTGCGGCATGATGAGCTAGTTAATAAATGCATGATATTTCCACCTCTTCAGGATTATGCGCAGAAGTCCTGGGTGGGCGGGGCATCCAGTTTTAATAATAAAAAAAAATGTCCTGATCGTCTCAAACACTAGCTGCCAGAAACTCCAGTCTGAAACTACAACCACACCCGCTCACATTTACAGACTTACCGACTGCTAAACGTTTGTCTTTGTTCTGACAGTTTCTTTCCTTGTGTCATTGTTGTCTCTTTGTCCCTTCATGTATTGTCTTGCAGTACTCGAGGATTTTTATCTACGTTCGTTTATTTATTTTCTCCGCGAACATTAGCTAGTTAGACTAACTTTCTATATTAGACTACTATGCCATTTGAAGTTATGTTGAGATGACTGAGGTCACAGTGTTTCCTTTTTTTTAATCATTTCACGTTTATGTAACTTTTTAACTAATAAATGCTTTATAGTAATATACGCTGGAGCTTGGATCTTGACGTCTTGCCAACTCCCAACATCAATCATGTTGGAATCAAATTGATTATTATTATTATTATTATTATTATTATTATTATGTCATTTTATTGTTGGGGGAAATGTTGCTGGTTGCCGAACAAGACTGCTAAACATCCGTTGCTTATTGGTAGGGTTAGTAAGTTCATAAGCAAAAAGGAAAATAAATTAACATCCATTAATGTGTTTATTTACTTGCCTACTTACTTTCTCACATCTCTTCCATTCATATGCTTTTCTTTCCTTTTCTTTGTTCTCTGTCCCTTTGTTAGGATTGGCATTTTTTGACGGCTCATTGCATAAGTTTCTAACAAAGGCGTTTTTCCCTGCAACGGGAGGAGTAGCTGGTTTAAAAAACAAAAAAAAACAAAAAAAAAAAAAGAATTCCTCACTCAACTTGAAAATCAGCATCAACCAGCTACGAGAGTCCTGGTTGTTCAGACGTGTAAAAATAGTACTCTTCTGCATTCCTGCTGTGCCCAAGGTGACCTTGGTGTTTTCATCAGAGTAACGTCATTGTGCTGAAGCGCGGAGAAGCTCTGCTTCTTATTCTCCGAGCATAGTGAGAAAGAGCCACCTTTCACCGTTCAGCGCAGCGGGTGGGCGGGAATACTTAACGCTGCCTCACTCCAATCAGCTGTGATGCCTCTGACTCATCAGGCTGAAGCTAATGTACGAGGAGATGCTCAGGATCTGAGCCAAACAATACCAAGCGTAGACAGTGCTGCTTCCGTTCTCCAAATATTTAAAGCACTGCCGCTAATGATTCTGCTTCTTCAAAGTATTTTTTTTTCCTTCTGTTTAGATATATAGCCTCAGCGACAGACTCTCGAAGTGCGCTGGAAGGTTGCAGTCAACATTAAGAGCTGAACACAAGCAATGTCTATCAAATATAAAGATTTGCTTAAATGAGTTGCTTAGGCTCGATTGTCCGTCTTTCACCCATCGAGAATGAGAATGAAGGACAAAAGAGGTGAGTTTTCAGCCGAGTCCGTTTCCTAAAGTGCAAAGGCCGAGCAGCATTTAATACGATTTTAAATATGGAAATCACTGGAGCGATACACATGCCCTGAAGTGCGCAGGAGTCGTGTGGCTGAGATATGCAAGGCAAGAAAGGAAAGGAAGGCTTAAATGGTCGACCGAAATCTGATGAGTCATGGCAAATTGGCAAATATTCCCCTAAAAATCCTATCAGCGAGAGTAAAGATTAAAACGAGTGTTGGAAAGAGTCTATAGGGAAAAAAAGTGACAGTTAAGAGTGTTACCATGGTAACAGCCCCGAGTGACAGTGAAAACTTGTTTACCGCTGCTTAAACTTTACGTTAATTTATTTATTTATTTCATTGCTGTTCCCACACATAAAGGTTTTCCTGAGACTGGAACTGGAAGCCTAAAAGAAAAAAAATAAACATTTGTAATGATTATTTTATTAGTATTATGGCAATTTATGTTTGAATAAAAAGTAAAATGATTATGCAAAAGATTAAATTGTATGTTTTTTTTTTCTTTTTTATCACCTTTGACCACAATTTTCATTATTATTATTATTATTATTATTATTATTATCATGTGCTGTCTGACTCTCCGGTTCACTCGGTCTCAGTGTTGAGTACGATGTCTACACAGTTACCTGAATAAGATGATTTTGTTACCAGCACAGCCCAGCATAATGCTATCTTTTTCGTCATTGGCCTTGATGTTATATCACCTTTGGAACAACGGCTTTATATTTTGTGTTTCTGTGAGACTCCTGTCCTGACCTCTTCAGTTCTTTTCTGTGAGAAAGCAGCAAAGATACTGCGCTGTGTGCGCTTTTGCAAAGAGCATTAACACGCTTTTTAATTGAAAGGCTTTTGGCTTCTGCCCTCCAGCAAATCTGGCAATAAAAGCATCTCTGAAGTCTCTGGTGACTCTATCATTAATATTTACAAAGTCTCCAGAATACTAAACAATTGGGTTTTGATGTCTGAAAACGTCTGAAGCACTTTTTTCTCCGTGCAGATTAATCGTAACAGAGATGTACTGCTGTACAGTTGTGTGCTGCTGAGAGTCAGTGTGCCTCAGAGCTGTGTTAGAGCAGCGTTAATGAAACGCCATGAGAGGAATATAGAACAGACTGTACAAACCAAAATGGCTAGGCTTCCTAATATACAGATTTTTTTTTCCCTGCCAAATCAGCTCCAAATATGACGTGATACAGTATCAACTTAGCATTGTGCTACATTTCAGGGGATGCTAAAATGCTATAGTCTTAAAGATTAATCAAAATAGAATTTAATATAAAATAGTTAGCTTTGAGGATTGGGAGGCCACGCCTCTTTTACTGTGACGCAGGCACAGAGGCCACGCCTCCTTTACTGTGACGCAGGCACAGAGGCCACGCCTCCTTCGATGCGACACATTCACAGAGGCCACGCCTCCTGCGATGCGACACGTTCACAAAGGCCACGCCTCCTTCGATGCGACACGTTCACAAAGGCCACGCCTCCTGCGATGCGACACGTTCACAAAGGCCACGCCTCCTTCGATGCGATACGTTCACAAAGGCCACGCCTCATTCGATGCGATACGTTCACAAAGGCCACGCCTCATTCGATGCGTTTCGTACCCGGAGGCCACGCCTCCTTCGATGCGTTTCGTTCCCGGAGGCCACGCCTCCTTCGATGCGATTCGTTCCCGGAGGCCACACCTTTTTTTAACTTATTTTTGCTCATTTGGTGTTTTTTTTTTTTTTTTTTTTTTGCAGTGCTTTTTTGAAGTTTAATCTTTACTCATTTCACTCTACCCAGATTACATAAAGTCAGTCAAAAGAATTTCAGAAAGTAAATTAAAGTTTTCATATAGCCAACGCAGGCTCCAAATAGGATTAATATGGAATATTCAGGATGTGAAAAATAATTTGTTTGTTAAAATCCAAATGTATAGGTACAGCTATGTGGAGCGCTAAACAGATTCAGATACGGACAGAAAATGGCATTGGGATACGCCCCCTATTATTTCTATCCATGAATACAAGAATGGTTTTTAAAGCTTCCTGAAGCTGAATTTTTCTTACCCCTTTTTTTTTTTTTTTTTTTTTTTTCTTCTTTTTTCTTTTTTCCCCCTGAACTGACCCAGACTGGACTTCCAAATCCGTACAAGGCATAGCCAAAGCAGTTTATTTCAGCATGAGAGAAACCTGTCATTCAGGGCCACGGCACTGTTCTGTTTCTCTGAAAAGCAAGAGAAGGAACAAAAGCTGCAGCCGAACGGGGGACTGAAATCCGGTGTCGCTGCTGTAATGAGCGACTGGACACACAACCTGAGAGAGATAACCTTTCAGAGCTACAGCACAGACACGTGTTCCCCTGCCTGCAAACGAAACCTGGTTACAAAAGGGTATAAATAGGAAGTTGAATATTTTCTCCAAAGATATGTGATGAGAAACAAACTGCAAGCTGGAGAACTGCATGTGCTGGGACATGATGTCCTGAACGAGCCTTGTGAATAAAGTGCTCCTCATTGATAAAGTGTTCATATAAAGCTTGTTTGACAGTTGATGATCTTGAGAATGCAGCTTTCATGTGTTAGCTTTAACAATGTTTCTAGCAGCCCCATTATTCAGACAGGTGTGTGTGTGTGTGTGTGTGTGTGTGTGTGTGTGTGTGTGTGTGTGTGTGTGTGTGTGTGTGTGTGTGTGTG
>JAQQZR010000020.1:11849884-11864744 GCA_030068235.1 Notoglanidium macrostoma | reverse complement strand
TTTATGTATAATCGCTGACAGGTTTTCCACAATGTGCCATTCATTGATAAATTCTAAATTGTAATTGAAATTGCTGTAGTATAAGAGGAATAAAACGCTCCAGGAAGTGCCGTCATTGGACAATGATCAATTTCATGATGGTAAGATTAACTTTGGCCTGCATCACACCACGGAGTTGTTGATTATTTTTCCTTTAACAGTACACCGCCAGTTCTTTTACTCCTTACTTAAGCACAACCTTTCTTCACTGTTTACAGAAAGCAGCGAGGTCTTGCCAAGTGCGTTCATTGTATTGATTTATTCATCGTTTCTGAACATCCATTTTGGCCGGGATCGCCATTGAAACCACGCAGTTGCGTCGCCAGCACTCCCGAGTGGATTGCTGAGCTAAAACCGGCCCAAAATTCCTATATTTTTCATTCTGTAATGCAGCCTGACATCGTTCTTATGCATAACGCTCTTTCTTGTTTACCTCAGTTTGATCTGATAATAGCTTCTCTTTTTCTGCAGTTAATCTTTCAGAGCCAGATCAGGCCTGTAGGGTTATCTGCACAAACAGCACTCTGTTTGATGAAATTTTGAAGCATCACTTCCATTTAGAACATTGCCATTCATTAGGGATTTTCATCAGGCCAGTGGGAAGTGCAGAGTAATGCTTTCTCATGTGACTCCTTTCTTCTAGAGCTTGCATGCAAGAACATTCTGTATTATAGTTCTGGCGTTTCTGAAGGCATGAATGCTCAAGTTTAGTATGGAATTACTTATTTGGTTGTCTAGCCCTTTAAGCCAGCCGATATGTGAATGGGTATTATATTAATATTAATACCACAGTTATGGTAAAGGTTTCATTGTTGATACTAAAAAAAAAAAAAAATGGAGCCAATGCTAAATTCCTACATACTTTTTTCATTTATTTATTTATTTTTTTTTACATCCAGTGTTGGACAACTTTCAATCAAGACTATGATTCTCTAAAAAAGGGGTTCTTAAAAGTGTTGACGTATTTAATTGTTTAAAAAATAAATACACGGACCCTCTCAGTGTAGAATCCGTTAAGGAACTCCTATAAGGACTCGGTAATATATATACAGTATAATAGCTTTGATAATGGTGGATTGTCATTTACACCACTGTAGCGAATGAATGAACCCTGCGAATCTTCCTCGTGGACCCCCCTGGAGTTCACCCGCCCTCCTTTGAGATCTGTTGGAAAACCCTTCGGACTTCTAGCATCTTTGTTGGGCCTACAGTTCCCTCTGATCAAGCGCCATGAAGTTCATGATTTGTTTAAACGCTCTGAATTTCCTGCTACAGCCAGCACTAGGTATGGTAATTCATCTTATTTATACACTCAGCTCTTTATTTGAAACCCCTGAAGGTTCAGAGTATCAGGCCGCAAATGTTCTTCTCAACTCTATAAACATAATTGTACCTGCTGGGAGGTTAAACATGGAAATGCTTTATTGCCCCTCCTGATTTAAGATTCTTTTCAATCCAACAAACCAGCGTTAACCTTTCATTGAAATAAAGTTACGGGTCACCATAAAACTAAAATTAAATGTCAGACATCAGGCTTTAATTTTCTCTGGACTTCCAATATGTTTTGACATTTGCACTGGATAAGCTGAGATTAAAAAAGAAAAAAAAGAAAAATGTAAAGGAAGAGACCATTTAGAGTCAGACCAGCATTTTGATATTCCCTGCATCTTAAACTTTTTGAAGTTTTTTTTTTTTTTTTTTTTTTTTTTTAAACTTGAATAAATTCCAAACACTCTTTAACACATTTCTTTTTAATGAGTGTAACCTAACCATTAAAATATCAGGCTTGGGTTTTTTTTTTTTTTTTTCTTAGAGCCATAGAACTTTTTTTTTTTTTTTTTTTTATTCCTGAGATTTCCACCAACATAACACCTCAGGTCCAAGTCTCTTTTATTTATAGGCTGCTTGTTTATAAATTGTTGAGATTTGGATAGAATTTATCAAATTAAAGAGCCAGTCTAGTAACTACATAGAAGCTCAGTAAGAAATATTATTATTTTGAAAATACTGTGTTGGGATTAGGACCACTATTGGAGGTCCCTGAATACTGTTCTGAGAGCAGTTGGGTTCTGGTTCACGCTAAAGTGCTTCCCCTGGATTATATCTGGAATTTCTTCTCATGGAGTTGTTAGTGTCTCTTCGGGAGGACACATGAGACCTGTTAAACCTGCTGAATATTTCTTTGTCAGTTAATCCTGCGCAACCTTTACCAGCCTGTCGAACACAAATGTAATGGTTGTAAAGTCTGAGTACACAAAGTAATATTGAGTACGTTCTGTGGGTGTAGGCTGAGGACTAGGAATTACAATCCTTTAAAGGCACAATTATCTCAGTACTTTCATTTAGCGCAACATAATACAGGCTAACACTATAATCATTTTTTTTTATATCCGTAATCCATGATTATGCTCAATTACTCCCTGGCTTAATTTCTAACATTTCCATTTCATTGACTGCTGAATGCTTTCTTTCGTTCCTTCCCCCCCTTCCATTTCTCTCTACAGATTAATCTGAAGTTTGTGAAAGGCCGAGAAATATATGTTCAGTGAGAATTGCCTATCTACGTTATTGTTGTACTGATTATCATAAGCCTCAAAAGCCCTGTTAACACTTGGGTTTAAAATGCATCTTGGGTGATCAGATCACAAGTGGACAGCCGAGACACATCGCATGTGTCTCCAAGGGGTCAGTTTGTGTTCAGATTTCGTTCCTGAATACATCGGGGTCAAAGTGATCCGTGTTAAACTTGCGACAAACCTTAATTGTTTTCTTGCGCTTCAGCCATGCACGTCAGTGTCCCTTTCCATTTTTCGGGGCACTGTCATGAAAACGACCACCCCGTCCTGCATTAATGATGGATTTTCCTGTTATGTCATTGTCCGGGACGCATTAGCGTTTACACTACAATAGATATGTGGTCAAATGCGTCCCAGACCACTTCGGCAAGTGGTTTGAGTGAATGTGTCATGAATGTGTCTTGGTGATTGTTTACACTTGGATTTAACGCTGTCCACTTGTGATCCGATCGTCCAAATCACATTTTAATACCAAGAGTAAAGATGAGAAATTAATCCTCCTGCCTCTGCACTTTAGGAATGAACCTCTTTGGCTGTACTAATTTCAGCTCCAAATAAAATACACCAAATTCATTGACTACCTTTAACTAAGTGTCCTCGTTTTCATTTAATTGAATGACGTGCGTTGAAACTCAGGATAGTTGCTGAATCATTTTCTCAAGCAGTGTTGTGTTTTTTTATTTTTTTCGTAAAACCTGTCGAGGTGTCCACTTTGACATTGGTAATAAACAATCTTCAGCGCTTCCTAATCCATGTTGGCTATGATAATTTGTTATCATAATTTGTATGATAATTAATAATGATAATTTCATAGAGAGCTAGTTTCATTTACTCTGAAGCATTGTGTCTTTATTATACAGTTTATTATGTACGTTTTATCAAAACGCTGTGGAGCAGCGTCTCATCATCCTGAAATATTCATGCGCTGCGGCTGTGTAATAATCAGCGCTGTCCGTCTATCTTTCTCGGGAACGTGATTTCTCTGGAAGTGTCCGTGATTATGTCTAACAGCAGACGTCCTCACACCGGAGGCGCAGAACAGACGGCTGGAGGGATCTGAGCTTCCAGCCTGGAGGATTCCTGCTCAGAATTTAGTGTGACGGGTTAATGACTGACCTTGCCGACGTGCCAAGGACGAGCACGCGCATTTTCATCTAGAAGGAAGAAGAGAGATTGATAGCGACAGGAGGCTGCTTGATGTAGTTTGGCTCGGTGGGATGTTCTTGGGGTAGCAGGGGGTTGTGGGGTGGGGGGGCTACAACATGAACAGAATGTGTAATTTGGTGAAGTGAACATTTTTTTTTTCTCTGATGAAGGTTCTTCGCTTCAGCATCAGCATTTAATGTTCTTTTGAAGAACCATCAAAACATCTCAACATGCTCGCTCTTTTTTTTCTTTTTTTTTCTTGGTGAACTCGGCTCTTTTACTTTGCCTCTCGTCTTCGCACACCTTGGAAAGACTCCGTCTTTTTGCCATCCTGGATTTCCGGAACCAATTTTTTCTTTCATCTTTGCTTTTTTTTCCCCCGGGACGATTGTGGCAACTGGAACCCCGACAATGTGTTTTGTTTTGGTTTTTTGGGGGGGTTTCTTTCGGGTTTTTTTGTCGATAAGATCTCCGCAGTACGCAGAGGCTCTTAGCAGGTGGAGGTTGGCTGGATGTCCTCCTCACTGTAGGAGATGACATGACGGCTGGAAGGAAGGAGAGCTGTGAGAGGAGATGACAGGCAGACAGCAGGTTAAGAGCAGCTAGGAGCCTTAATACACACACGGGCAACTTTATCTGATCCGTCCTTATCTGCCTGCTGCAGGATTCTGGTCTCAACACACAAACAAACACACACACACACACACACACACACACACAGGCAGCCTCTGTATGACTTTTAGCCTGTCTGTTGCGATCAAGCAGGCCGAGAGGAACTGAATCAGAGCTGAAAGGGCAAAATGGGTACCAGGGCCACTCATATACCATGTGCCAGAGTGTCAGTGGGTGAAGGTGTATCTGACAGCAACTTCAGCGACTAGATCTCTCTCTCTCTCTCACTCTCTCTCTCTCTCTCTCTCTCTCTCTCACTTGTCTTTTCTCTCTCTCTCTCTCGCTTGTCTTTTCTTTCTCAGGTGTTCAGGAGGAAAGCCGTCGAGCTGGGAGAGAAATTACTGCCTGCATTCAAGACACCCACAGGCATCCCTTGGGCTCTTCTCAACCTAAAAAGGTCAGTCAAATACACAGACACACACCATAACACACAGTATATTTAGTTTCCTACATTTTCTCTTTTATACGACGCTCCTGAGTAAAATGCTCACTGCATTCGGCCTTAGCAATTATCAGTTCCTTTAAAGCCTCGCGCTGCATAATGTGAAATATTAAAAATGTCTGACGATGCACTGGTCATGTGATCATGGCTTTGCCCTACTTTCTCCACCGGTTGTACCCTTTCCTTTGGGAAGTAAAAACTCCCTAAAGAATTATTTAATCATGACACATGATTCTATGTCTTTTTCTTTTTTTTTTCAGCTTTTTTTTTCAAATGCGAATCGAAATGTAATGGTAGATTAAGCAGCGAGATCTGCTACCATTCTGCCCCCGGTTTCATTTACCGCTCCTTCCTAATCTTAAAAATGCAAACAGATATACAAATAAACAAGGTGCAGGTTGTTACCTGAGGTAGCGATTAAAAAAACATTAAAACCTATGTCAAAGGTATTATTACTGTAGTTGTAACAATTCTTTAAACGTACTACAGTATAATAAAGTGTAATGTTTTCAGTAGCGTACATTAACTTCGCCTAAACTCGCCACAGCTGTGTATCTGTTCGGCGTGAAAAACAAAATAGAACCTACTGTTTTGTAAAAACCGGTCGTTATTGGTGCTGTTTCAGATCCTTGGCTTGTGGTAGCCGATCACGTGCACTTGGGTAAATGATTTCCCTGAAGCGTTTCACGGAGATCTCTGGACTCTCTCTAAATCAAAAGTGGTAACATGATGTGCTAATATGAAATAAAACATAAAGGTCCACTATGTAGGCATCCCTTACCCCTCCTTACCTGATGGTGGCCATCAGGTGCCTGTAATGTGCTTACATTTACACTCCTTTGCTTGCTCTGTGCTAAATAATAAGTATGATCCTCCATTTTTCAAAATGTGGGTTCTCAAACCTATCCAGCACCAGCAAACACTGATACCTCTTCTTCTTCTCTCTTGTCTTCCTTTCTTCTTCGTTGTTCTTCTGATGCGTCCTAGATTCATGCTGCCGCTTGTAGAAATATGAAATGTGGAAGGCGCTCTCTAGAGGTTTGTCCCTTCTGGGCTACTGTAGCGGCGCAACATGGCGGCTCCGTACAGGTGGACCCGCCCCGTATGTAGATATAAAGGACTCGTTGCGCGCTTACAAAAACACGACGATTCATAGTTACAGCTAATTATACACTAATGAAAAATTATATTCTATTCCTGCTCATAGATCCACTCAAAATCCAACATAGTGGACCTTTAAATTACCTTTTTTATTTAGAACTAATCAGTAATCAGCATGAGAAGGTAGCTGTTGTCACTATTCACTGATGTTAGTCAGAATAAGTGACTGGTCGTTGAACACCCCTGGTCTAAAGAGTTTCTTTTTCTAAAGATCATCTTTCCGAGGTTTAGCGCCCGTGGCACCGAGTTCTACGCACAGTTTGGAACAAAAAGTGTTTTTTGGTTGGTTGTTTTGTTTTGTTTTGTTTTTCCCAATCTGTAGTCGGAATGAAAGTTGATGTGTCCTATAATATGCACGTAGAATAATCATGATCCTTCCGTTGTGACTAAAATTAGAAACGTCGCCTTAAAGCGCCTCACGGGCATGCCCGCGATGTTTTGCATAGTTTGGCAGGAACAGGTGCCGGAGAGTCGGTTCCGGAAACTCTTGAAACTGGTATCAAAAAACATAGTATCGACTCCACCTGTCTTGCAAATGTGCAGTTTCATTCTTGATCTGGTTCAATGCTTGTTTGCAGACTGAATAAAAATTTTTTATCTTCAATCCACTGACAGAGGGGAAAAAAAAAAAAAACCCTGTCAGAACGAGCTCAGGCTTTGTACACAAACTAGCGAAGTGTTTTATATGATGCCTCAACAAGTTTGGGTTCTGCCTCAGAACTTGGGAGTCAGAGAGAGAAAAGAAAGACAATGTGAGTGTGCGTGCGTAAGGCTGCTTTTTTGTGTTGAAGGGCACGGTGGTTCCTGGCTGTTTTCCAGCATTTGTGCGTGATTGTGCCGAGTGTTCAGGGTCAGATGTTCGCCGCTGATAAATGCTGAGAGACAGTTGATCTGGATTCGGTGCTGCGTGTCTTGTTCGGAGCTGGGAAGCTTTATTCCAGCGGCTCGCGGCCTCGGCAGGGAGGGCGCGGGGTTAGTGTGCACTCTAGAGGGTAGAAACCTGATAGAGGGCTTGATTGGCATGGGCAGTGCTGAACGAAATCCAAGTACTTCCTCTTCCATCTGTGCAAGCAAGTGGGCAGCAGTCGGAGAGAGTGATAGTGATTCAGCAGCTAGCTGTTCTTTATCCAAGGCCATGATGTTTTGTGTGTGCGCACGTGCGGATGGCGCCTACTGCGACTGAAGAGACTAATGACTAATGGCCGAGATGGAGCTAGCATTTTGACTGAGACCTTTTCCTCTGGCTTCCTCACGACCGAACCATCTGCACTTATTAATTAAATAAGGGTAACGAACTAATTTGGAAGCAAACGAACGGGGTTTACACCCTCGTTATGCCTGTTGATGCATGCTGTCCCTGAAGCTTCATCAGCCATGCGATTCGCAAAAAAAAAAAAAAAACCAGCAGCTGCTCTCAGACGAGAGGAAAACAGCACTTCACCCAGGTGGCCGAAACCCAACACGACCCCTTAATCAACGCGTGGCGTCATTCTGATTTGTTTTGACTAGGATCAAAACTCATCAGCGGGGAGCGTCTGTCAATTTTGACTGGATGCTAATTCGGTGAATGTTTGCTCTAGTCTATAATCCGTGGAAAAGTCAAACTGGGCCCGCTGCCTAAATTGGTGTAATTATTCATTGCGCTAATAACTAGCTTCTGAACATGTTCTACAGAACAGCTGAGAAAAGCATATTGTAGAAGCATGAAATTCAACCTCGGATGCAAGCTGTCCACTAAATACAGATTCACAGCTCCGTGACAATAAGAACGATCGCATGATTAAAAGATAAACAGACTGGTACTACAGAGAGAAAGTCTGAAGTAGCTATAAAGACTAAAAGATAATTTAATGATTTATGATTCCAGTAACCAGCGTTTGTTTGAGTCTGGTTTCCACCACAGAGTTTTTTTCACAGTCTCATCCATGGTTTGTCCATTACAGATCTAAATATAATTCCGCAATAAGATTCCTATAAAACTACGTCTCCTCATTCTCCTATAATAAACCATGTACTCTGAGAACAAGGGTTTCTCAAGGGTTCCCCGCTTCCTATAGAGACAAGAACAAATCAAAGAAGGCTTATCGGTTCTAGATGCTTTTGTTTTTTAAAGTAAAATGGGTTCACCATTGGTATAAACCACTGTGTATGTCTTTTTAAATGATTTAGCAGGTTATTGCTGTCAGAAATGGCCTGGTAACTAGTTTGGACACTCTATCAGCATGCTCATTGCAGATTTAAGCAAGTTGCTCGAAAAAGAAAAAGAAAATGAAGTCTATTTGGACCATATTTTAATCTTCCTTCCCAGTTGTATCTGGAGAGGTGATGTAATTAACATGAAGTCTTTGTTAAACGCTTTTATTCAGACAACCCTCCGGTTATTCATGACTCCTTCGGGTGTAGAAGCGGCGTAAAGATTCTCCAGGTTCCAGTGAAATGAACATTCCTGTGCTAACTAGATGCTAGACTAATAAAATACAGTAGTATACAAAATGGAAAATTGAAAATATAGACTCGAAGGTTTTGAAGGTTCCTCGTGGTTCCTTGCCATTCTAGAGGAGCCATAACATTAGCAATCTTCATTTATATAACTGAGTCCCAATACTCTGATGAACTCATTTGAATATCTGACCCACTTTTATCTTAGACTCTCCAAATTTGGTCATTTCACATAACCCAGTTTTGACAGGCCAGAAGCTGCTGCCTTCCTCGCACCAGCCATCGTCCTCCTCCTCCTTCTTCTTTTCCTCCTTCTCAGTTCCAATCCCGTGAGTAGCAGCAGTGAACTGAGAGACCAATGATTTTACAGCAGCACAGCCCAGAACAACCTTGACCCAGATTTCATTTGGCGAAGACCAAGGGGCTCGGTGCGGGCGTCGAGCTTGAAAATCACACACACATACACATACACATAAATATACAGAGGAAAACAACATAGAAGACATGACATGTTGAGAATTTACCTGTAAAACCGTTACATACAGTATATACAGTGTGTGATTATTCATTGTTACTCGAGCCGTAATTCAAACAACTATTCAACTAGTATCTCTTTTCTACAGTTAAATCAGAACTCATGCATTGCTATTTTTAGTCTGTTTTATTAGTGCAGTTAAATGCTAATAAGGAATATCATCAACGCACACTTCAATGAACAGTACATTTCCAGCACCAATGCCTTTCTAGGTCGTGAAATTACTCAACGAAAATAAATAAATCGGTGCGATAAATATGCAAAATGATGCATTTGTGTCTATTACATTATTTAAGAACTATCACTGAATCGCTGTCTTTAGGTAGAGATAAAGAGCTAAATCCCACTGCGCCACAATGAATAGCATTGTGACTAATCTCACCTTCTGCCCCTGCACGCACCCTTGGGGTAACCATGGATAATCAACTGTCCTTTACATCTCACAGTTTTGATATGACAAGCTCATGCCGATTTCTCCTTTACAACATCTGAAGGATTTTTATCCACACAGGCCACTCAGGTGCTTGTTCAGTCCATTGTCATTTTGAGACTGGACGAATGTAACTTGCAACTTGCAGGTCTGCCTCTGAGCACCATTCAGCCTCTGCAATTGCTACAGCTGCATGACTTGTTTTCAGCCTTCCTAAGATCTCCAACACCACCCCATTGCTACTCTCCCTCCACTTGCTTCATGTAGCGCCCCGCATCCGATGCCTACAAAGCCAAAAGTGGACCAGCAACCCCCTCTCTCAAGGCACTTATCACACGCCGCACTGCACCGCCCTCCCGCTGATCCTCTAGTACTGCTCGACTGGTCCCGTCATCTCTCATGGTACAAGGAAGACATGCATCAAGACTCTTCTCCGTTCTGAGACCTGGGTGGTGGAACAAACTT
Source organism: Notoglanidium macrostoma (assembly GCA_030068235.1). Taxonomy (NCBI): domain Eukaryota; kingdom Metazoa; phylum Chordata; class Actinopteri; order Siluriformes; family Auchenoglanididae; genus Notoglanidium; species Notoglanidium macrostoma. Next base: position 11,854,839 of record JAQQZR010000020.1, on the reverse strand, counting down.
CTCCTAGATGGCCGTACAGCCGAGTCACTGGCGGCATGCAAACGACATCTAAAGACCTACCTCTTCCTACTTAAAGTAGCACTTTATTATTATTTTTTTTTAATGTATCTGTGTGATTCTTAATATATTATATCCCCAGCACAGTTTTTTAGATTGATGGTATTCTTAATCTGTGACCAAGTGAACCAGTATCAGGATGTATTTATTGGTAGAGCTATTGGTAGAGCTTTTATAAAGGCATCTGCCAAATTCCGTAAATGTAAATATATGATAATGTGGGACCCAAACCAAACGGAGAATGAACCAACATGGCAATGAAAGCCATTTTGACCAAAACAAAGTTCTTTGGACGCCACTGGAGATCCCGTATTAATTATAAAGATTAATATGCAGTTTATTCAGGGTGGATTGGTCCTCATTTATATGTAAAAGAAAATGGCAAAATGATTTTTTAATTGCCGTTAACTTACCTGCGATGCTAAATAACAGATCACGTTATTAGCTACTTTGAGCTGTCGAGTTAAGCTCAACATAAAGCAGGTCAGTGTTTTAAATGCAGCTTGGAGATAAGAGAGGTGGAAAGCAGCTGACAGGAACAGTGCAGATAAACAGTTGGCCTGCTGACAGTTGAAAAGGAGAAGTGGGACAGCATTATGAAGGGCACGTCTATTGTTTTATACAGTCAGCACACAGCACAAGTGACACTGCCGTTCGCTCTTGCTTGATGTTTTGCTAAAAACAAACTCATAAAGTCATCACCGCCTACAACTCCAGAGTCCAGGGATTTGGCCCTGAGCTTGGATTTCTGTCAGCATTGAGTTTCGTATTTTCTCTCCATGTCCATGTGGGTGTCCTCTCGAAATCCTGCCAATAGATGGTTGGCAACTTTAAATTGAACCTAGGTGTGAATCCACGGTATATTCCTGCCTCTCGCTCAGTATTCCTGGGACAGGATCACCAAATTATGGGGGTTTTTGAGCTCATGTATAGGGAAAAGTACAGTCAGGATCTCCTTCAAGGATGTTCATTTTGTGGTAAAAAAAAATCAACAATTATGTATTATTTCCCGCAAAACCTTTGCCTGCAAAAGCATGATAGACTAGCGCTGCACATTCTTCAGCAGTGCATTGTGGGATATTTTAAATATCCCATGTGTCTACATGAATGCTCTCAGCCATATGTGATAGTCATCAGCTGGAAGGGAGTTGGCATTAACCACAAACAAGTAACTCATGGGGTCATTCCAGCTTCCCTTCATTTTGACATTACGGTCAGCCACAACAGCTGCTCTTTACTGCCCCCATGCCACCTTAATTAAGTCACGCAGGTTAAGTTGAGATATGTAAGGCTTTGGCAGGAGGGGAATTCTGAATTTGCAGTTCTTTCATTGGTCTTCTGAGGCATAATAAAAGGCAATGAGAGGGAGTGTGGGATGAAGATAAGCCACTGAAAGAAGCCTTGGAAGATAATCCTCTAGAACAGAACATGGGGTGCAGTAATTGTGACTGGTTGGGGGGGGTTACACCAAACAGGAAATGAAGACAACACATCCTGCCACTTTATAAAACCTCAGTAAGAACAAACTGTACTTGGGGCAGTTATATTTTTGTAGAACATTTTTCATTTATATTATATATGATGCTTGGCACCATTTCAAAATGGTAGCACTCACAAATGCCTCTTCATAGCTATAGAGATGTTTGTAATATTAATTGGTCACAACCCCTAGTTCGGGGAAACCATGGTGAGGGGGATTATGAAGTAGTAGGAATGACGATAATGAAGTCATCTTCTAATTGAAAACATTTTAAGAAAGCCCTTTAAAGGACCCAAATACAGCTTTTGTCATTCAAAAAGGGTTCTAATTAGAGCACGTTTGGAAGCTCAGAATGTTTAACAAACAACAGAATCCGCGGAGAACCATTTTTTTTTGGAAGGTGGAACATTGAAGCTGCTAGTTAGCCGATTTGAACACCTGAACAGCAAGACGGATCCACTGACTCAATTCCATTTCAGACACGGTAACAAAGCAGGCTTCGAGAACTCTGGATGTAGATTTAGATCCCTAATGAACAAGCCAGAAGTGATGGTGGCAAGGAAAATACTTTGAGATGGCATGAGGAGGGGAAAAAAATCAAAAGGGAACCCTTCCTCTTTTGGGAGCTGCTGGATAATGGGCTCATTATACAGGTGTAGAAGATAATTAGTTCGCTTCCTCTCATGGTGGCTTCATCATGCTGTCTTTGCCATTGTCGCCTCTGGTTTGCTTATTACGGCTCTTAACCTACATCCAGATTTCTGTAAAGCTGTTTCATGACAATGTCTATAGAACTGAACTGAAGAGTGGGCCACAGCAGGCAGCAGGTGGGCGTTATGGATTGTGTAGTTGGCTTTAATGTGAAATCGGCAGATGTGACTCATTCTATGAGTAACAGTAGCCCTGGGAAATGATTTCCTCAAAAGAGTTAGCATTGGAACGGCTGATTTATTAAATTATTAGATTCAGTATCATTCGTCTCGTCTTCGTCGCGTCGTATTTCCCCTTGAGTTGAAGGCCATGTTAATTTAAGGAACTTGTTTTATTTCAAGCTTAAGTGAGAGCAAAAGCAAATTGTAGAACATCCTGCTCATCAGCAAGAGATTAAATTAATATGTTCCCTCTGCTGTGGAACCATAGCAACGGCATGCCGGCTTTTTTCTTCCCCCCCCCCGTTGCAACAAATTGCTTGTTAGCCGTTCGCTATCTGCATTTGAAAGAGACTTGTCATTATAAGCGCCGTGTCATGCAAGTTACTGAAGAGCTATTAAGGGTGTCCTGTCAGAGCTAAGCAATGCTGTTGGATTTCTATAGCAGTGTTTTAGTAGCTTGTTGGGATGGCTTGATGGCTTCACCTAACTGCGAGGCTTGAGTTTAGTTCAGGAAGTCAGCTTGCTAATGGAGTTGTGAATAGGACCCATGCTGGGCCTTTCGGGGAGAAACAACGTGTAATAAGCAGCTTGAGACAAAATGTATTCCATCACTGTAGAGTTGGTTAGCCTGCTGACGGAGTGTGTGGTGCGTGCAAGACAGCGGTTTAACCCCCATAATCGGGCATTAGCCTTTCTCTCCTGGTGGAAATACCGCCACGAATATGAGGACTCGCCTCTTCAGCTGCTGATATAAAGGGAAGCGATGGACAATGCAAAAAAACAAACTTAAGTTCAATTAGACATCCCGACTTAGTATAGCCTGATGTTTCTCCCTGTCCTCTCCTTATGAAAAATGGCCACCAGTTCATCACGTTTTGTGCGTAATCAATCTAACGATCCGGAGAAGGGCTCAGAGTAATTTGTTCATGAACTGAGTGGTCTGATTACAAGAGCCATTTGCGTGTTCCACACCAACGAGCAGTCCTTTTCCATTTTATCTGAATTTTTCCTGAGGGAAAAAAAAAAAAAAAGCAAGCATGGCTGCCCCCGCTGATGATTTACAGCGCCACAGTGGAAGTGGAGTGCCAAACATGTGACCTTATTACGTTTCCTTGGGCAGACATGAGAGTTCCTGAGAGGAAAATCCATTAACCATTTACTGGATTTCTGAAATGCGCTGTGAGGCAGGCTAATTTAGTCCCAGACTCGTGCTCTTCCTTAAGCATTAGAGAGGACACTGTCACGTGAAACAACGTGACTCTGCTGGATTTTTGCTCCGGACCAGTGTTCATATCACAGAAGCTCCAGCTCTTAGTTTGGCATGTTTCATGAAGCAACACTGAACATTTTTCAGCTGTTTGTGATACACACATATAAATGCCAAGCTACCTATCACATTCATCCAGCTCTAGCATTTACAAAATGATTAGCTCCTTCTGTCATAATGAGCAGATCAGCCTCGTTCCTCACTGGAAAACTGATACCAAGCCGTAATGGCAGAAGAGCTTATCAGAACATGAGCGTTAAAAGCAGACTTCCTATGAAAAAAAACGCCTGCGTGTGCTGAAACTGTCCCTCACCCTGCTGACATGTCCGTGTACAGCAAAAAAAGGTAAAAAGTCATTTACTTATAGAAGCTTTAATGTTTAAAATGCAAAGAAATGTTTAAAAAAAAATAAATAGAGAGAGAAGGAAAGAAATAAAAAGGACTTAAACATAAAAATGCAACATAGCAGCAACAGAAAAACGAAAATAACAGAATCAAATTTTACAACAGTTCGTTCCGGTCCACTAATTAGATTGGTCGAGTGGTGATCCCAGAGCGCTGTTATTTCCCGATAATATTGTAAAATTCCACTCCCTACGTCGATGTAGGGTTACTACGTTAGCAATATGATCAGTGGAAATGGCAAATGATACTGTTCGGGAGTGTTACTTTTGACTTAAAATATGAAAGCTTGTCAGGTAAAGATGAAAAGTAAGAAGGGACGCCAGTTTTACCAGAAATACCTTTAATGGGAACGTACAAAGCAAAACCGTGTGAGCTAGCTAGCCAGCGATATAGAAGTGATTCTTCTTCAGGAGCTGTTTCATCTAGAGGAGCAAAACTAAACAGAACATTTGGTGTCTGAAATGTAACTTACTCGGTGTTCATTTTGTTGTTTATAGACCTGTTGTATAAAATAAAAACAAAATCACATTCCAGGCTGTGCTATTGTACAGAATATCAGCACTGCGGCCGAATCACAGCCGTGCCCATGTTCAGAACGGCAGCGCTCGTTTTTGGGTGATATTGCTTAAATACAAAAATAGATCATGAATGCGTATAGCATTTGTAAGAAAAGTGTTATAAATGTACAATAGTTCAAATAATATAAACGTAATGTTAAAGTAAGGCAAATGGAAGTTAGTGAAATGCTAAAATGGAAAAAGCAGGATATTTTAAATCCATTCATCCATCCGTCCATCATCTATACCGCTTTATCCGTCTGGGTGGCGGGGAAGCTGGAGCCAATCCCAGCATCTTGGGGTGAGAGGCGGGGTAC
>JAQQZR010000020.1:11807950-11818847 GCA_030068235.1 Notoglanidium macrostoma | reverse complement strand
TTTCACTTCTCAAATATCACTGTGTGTGTCTCCTATATGATATATTTAACTGAAATCTTTTTTATCGTCACAACCAATGATTTATACAGGAAATTCATGAAGATTAACAAGGTTGCCCAAACTTTCGCATCCCACTGTATAGAGAGAGACAGAGATTGCATGGGGTTTCCTCCGGGCTTTCCGGTTTCCTGGTTGTTCATCCATGTGTTAGGCTTGTGATAGATTGGTGACCTGTCCAGGATGTACCCCGCCTCCTGCCCAAAGTCAGCTGGGATTGGCTGATGGTGTTTGTTGTTGCATTATTAACTTTAAAAAAAAAAGGGAAAAATCCAAACCCTTTTTTCTATATAACAGGAGCTGTGTAACTTGTTTCATTGAGGTTCAATAGATTATTAAACATACTAAATGAATAGAAATATATGGTTTTGATTTTTAATTGAAAATGTATTGTAATTGTTGGGAAATTGATATGGTATATGGGACATAAGACACTTATTTGCCGTTATAGGCAAAAGAAAATCAACTTTGAGTCCATTTCAGGTCACACCACATCACACAGCGCTGGTGATTGTTTTATTCCTCATACCATATTATTGAATTTTCCAGGCGGAATTTTCTCAACCGTTTTGCAGCCACGGATCTGTGAAAAGAAAAAACGAGATTTATTGAATTAATGTAATTTATTCTATTTTCAAAGAGGAAAAAAATATAAGCACTTTTTGTTACTCCCCGTCGGGGAATCGAACCCCGGTCTTCCGCGTGACAGGCGGAGATACTGTCCACTATACTAACGAGGAGTGTGGTGAACATGTTGATTTGTGACCTATTTATACAATTAACACGTTATAAATAATAAATTGGTATATGTAATGTAAAATACTTTGAGAATAATATAGCACGATGTCTGTAGGGTTTGTTTTCTTATCTTTGTGGTTATTCTTCAGTTAATTCTTAATGGTAGTTCTTAACCAATACGGATGCAATATACTTTTGGCCACTAACGCTTTGTGGCGCTGTTTCCACGCACGCCTGGCTGAAACATATCACTTGTACTTTCACCTAAAACTCGTCATTTCTAGTTAGTGTGTCGTCTGAATCTGCAATCCCAGACACTTGTGCTAACCATACACTAAAATACTCTGAGGTCTTTTAAAAGACTAAAGGCTGATACCTCAAGACTAAAGGCTCACATCTAAGGACAATGTGTCGTTAGTTACAGTTAGCCAGTCTTACACCAAACATTATGATTGTGCAAAAAATTAGGAATCTTTCAGGGTCACTATTTGATTAAAGATGATATTAAACATAATTGCTTTTATCAAAACGTCAAGATGAGAAAAAGATTGACTTAAGATAGCTATCCTGGCCACCTTACACCGAACGTTCAGGCGCGCTCTACAACTCTAGCGAAACTCTTCTGATTTTAGTCCGAAATTGAAAATTTGTCTGCGACAGTATTTATAGACTACTACTGCTAAGGCAAGATTCTTTATTTATTTTTAAATAAATTAAAAGGTTTTTAAAATAAATGAATGACCGTACATTGCCTGTATATTGTACAGTTGAAAAGTAGCCTATGTTGTTTCACCGTATCCTATGTTTTTTCATCATGCTAAACCATGATTGATTTTATCATAATTACATAAGGAAATGGCATAGACAACATACAGTCATTCTTTTATTAAAAGTAAATCTTTTCATTTATTAAAAAAAAAAGCATTGAACACAATGTAGGTAGAATTATGCAGTAGTAAACTATCAAGTCTCTGGATCCATACAACACACTAACTATAATTGAGTTTTATGTCAAGTTTATGTTAACCACAAAGCCTTAGTGGCCAAAAATATATCCCATCCATAGTGGTTTAGCTCTAGTCTAATTGAAACTTGAAAGAAACGTACAGCAGTCGCTAGTTTGATATTAGGGATTATATCTGGAATGGGATGTTCAACAAGCACATATTGGTGTGAGGGTCAGGTGTCCATATACTTTTGGCAATATAGTATATTATAGAACGAGTGTATAAACCTGTGATTTGTCTAGAAGCCATAACTTCCGTCATAGCTACTGTTATAGAAATTCAATCAATCCTGTCTGACCCTTGCAGATATGACGTGGTATAAATCCAATTGAAGAACCTGTTCATTTCGACCATGCACAGTTGTTTCTTATTGCTAAGTAAATACTAGCTGGGTATTTCTCTAACGTGCGAACTTTTGAGAAAATTCTCAGTTAATGAACAGAACAGAAAAAGGATGGAGGGGAAAAATGGATTTAAATGAAATCGTGATGCATGCATGATTCTGCTGTTGAGCAAGCATATTTCCTTGCCTCGTCCTCAATGGAGGAGATGTGTAGAGAATACAAAATCTCTAAATCCTGCTCATCCAGCACAAAGCCCATCGGATGCAGTCTGATATCATTACTTTATAATTATTTGGCCTCAGGGATTTGGGTCTCTGCTTAGAAAAGCCCAGAGTGCTGAGCCGCTGCTACACAATCTGATAGCGACGACACATGCTGAATGACAATCATAAAGCCTTCCACTCAGCTCCTTTCTGTCATGGCACATTAGTTGGTACATTTTGATAGCTCTATCATGGTGACGTGCGCTGTCTGGATTGAAGATGAGTACGGGAGGATCGGAAAAACTCAGCTAAGCGAGGTTGGTGGTCGATGAAGACGCGCTCTTAACTTAACACCGCTGCTCATTGTAACAGTGTGTAACTCCGAGAGAAGTCAGTCTATGCTGTAACACACACAAACACACACACACACACAGAGCACTGCCAACTATTGATCTCTTCGTTCCCACCACTTTTATTCTGGCCTGAAGTGAGCAGTTTCTGAATCCTCACGACCTACCCATCAGTCACGCTAGGCAGAAGATTAGGAGAGCCCCTAATGCATGAAATTACCAAATGAAATTACACTCTGTGGTTCAGACAGTTTCAAATAACACTAAAATAGGCCGGCTTTGTACGAATAATACCAATTTTCCTGTTATGAATAAAGCCTGAAGCTGAATGCTGAATGCCTTCTTATTGAGCTTTTAGTCATGAATCCAGGCCAGTTATTGTGATCCGGTGTAACGTGAATGGGACGCAGCCTGGGGTGACGATGATTATCGCAGGATTCTGGGTCACAGCTGTGGGAAAGGGGCTTGGTATTTCCAGAAGTGTCAAAAAAAGACAGGATCTATTCCTGTGTGATGTGCTCACCTGGAGAGACGGGACAGCCTTACTGTCCTCTGAGGCACAACGTAAACATTATGCAAAAAAAAGTCTATTTTGGGGACAATCATACGGTCGTTAAAATGCTCCTAATCCCTTAAATCCCAGGAGGTGTCAGTGGGACCAGACATCCTGTACATTTGTTATTAGTTCTACTCCAATCGCTGAATAATACAACAGGATATAGACAAGGATTACTGAAATGTAACTTATAAGGTGGGTCCAAACTTATATCACTTTCTCTCACAAATCTCTGACGTAGGTTCACGGTGTGTAATGAATAATTCATCGCTATACAACTTTTCTCCCTAATTTGATCTTGGCTAATTTCCATCACCAGACAGCTCTGCCCTATCATATGACAGCTATGAACTGGGGAGGGTGAAGGCTAACACATGCTTCCTCCATGATACGTGAAGCTAGCCAACCACATCTTTTTTTTGAACTGCTGGCAGGATGACACACACAAAGGAAAGTACCATCTGCCCTCGTCCACGTACAGGAGCTCACCGACACTAACAATTTGCTAGTGTCACAGTGATTGACAGGGCAGAGAGTATGCACCCCTATCACACAGACTGCATGGCCAAAATTTAGCTTTCTTGGACTGCCGGCTGTGGATGTCTGCGGCATTGCCGGGATTTGATCTCATGAGCTCCTGATGCTGGTGGTGAGAAGGAATTGGCCAAGAAAAGAAGAAAATGGGTGAAAAGGTTCTTTGAATAACAACATAAACTTATGCTGAAGCTTTGCTACCCTAACACAATGTATGAAGAGTTTTAATAGCTAAAACATTTGTTAGTTTGTCAGCCCTTACCTAAAAGGCCAGAAATACTTAAACAAACTTTGCAAACCGTGTTACTTATCCTCTTGTCTATTATGTTTCATGTCAAATGCCGACATGGTGCTTTCGTGTTGAACTACATTCCTAACATGAAGTCTGTCTGTAATGTCGGAAATGTCAGGAAGTAAGCGTACATGACATGAGTTGAATGTCTCTGCGGCTGAGGTCTTGCAAACAGTGAAAAAAAAAAAAAAAAAACAGGAAATACCAACATGGCATTTTTCTTTAAGAAACTTTAAGAAACTTTAAATATATTTCACCAAATTGATATGGATGTGTTTTTATTTACTTCATAAAACCAGGATAGGTCATTTTATTTCCAGAAACATTTTTCGTTATATTTCTTGAAATTCTCTTTACAGCCTGACAGCAACGAATAAATCAAATGCACGGACAAAAAAAAGGAAAAAAGAAAAATCCATCATCTGTGGCAGTCGCAGGACTGTAAAAAGGCTGTCCTGTCGCCGCATTTAGTCTGAATGATACGACTGGCACATAGCTATAAATTCATAGCACATTTCTGGAGTCTTCCACAAGGCTAGGCAGACACATTGCTAAAACTAGCGAGCTATACGGAGCCTGCGAGTACGAACAATAGCCACATTGGTTGTTTACATTCATTATGAATGTCACGAGGTAGTTGGATATGACTACGATGTGCTACAATCCTAAATGTTCTCTTACATGGACTCATTCTCCAGGCGGTGTCCGTTCGTATGGTTTGGTGGCGTGACTTTGGAGGGCCTGAAGGGTTACTCAGTTACTCTCTAAATCTAGTTTACTCATTCATGCAGTTTTCTCCTAAATTAAAAGGTCTGACCATAGGTGGCAGAAATCTCTTCTATCTATACTCAGACCTTTCTTTAAATGAACAAAAACAAACCAACACAATTTCATAAGCGCAAATAAAGTAGCTAAATATTGCGCAAGCATTGTGACTCAAATTAGTATCCCGTAGACATATGAAATGAAACTTGTGTGCAAGAAACAAAGAGACCTTCGTTTTTCAATGGTCTCTCTAGGCTCCTGTCAAGCCTAATCAAATCAAGTCAAGTGGCTTTTATTGTCATTTCAACCATGCACGGGTGACACAGTACATAGTGAAGCGACGTGGAACGTGGTGCTACATATAAGCCAACACAGAATTACAAAAAGTGCACGTGTGCAACATAAAACATCACAGGACTACATAACGTTTGCACGTGTGCAAACATTACAAGGCAGTGCAATAAAGTACATGAAGACGGCGCGACCGAAGACAGTGCAGTGCTAAAAAACCTTGATGGCCCGGATATACATGTGCAGTACCATCTGCATTAGTCAATAATCTCAAACACAATACGCTAAAACAATAAAGTTCTCAAACAAGTTCTCGGAAGCATTCGAAGAACCTAATTAACCTAATTTGGTTTGATCATGATTAGTAAATCTTGCATATCATTTTACTTCTTAGCATATCATTGCTAAGCTGTGTATGAAGAACAGGGCCTTGGTTGACAGAACCTGAACCTCAATTGTAAAGCTTTCTCCCTGTCTTGCACTGAATTTTCATTTTTGAACTCTACCTGCTCGGTGGTTCCTGCCAAGGCATTAATGGTTAGGTCACATCATAATACTGCAGCAGCGAAACAAATTAAACAATAATTACACGCCGTTGCCGTGCACGATATGAACTTCTTTTTGTGTTTCTCAGCTGGAGGCATGGATGTGCCGTGTTTCCTGCACTTACTGAGGCTCGTTATGTTGAGCACACCTGCTGGGGATAAGCTGAGATTTAAAGGCCTGGTATACACACCTGCTGCTCCTGATGGAGACACGCTGAGAGACAGAGAGCAACAACAACAACAAAAAAATGCAAGCACCCATGTTTAATGCGCATATGAATGGAGGGAAATGAACAGCAAGGAGAAACATTCGTAAATCGCACATGAATAAAAGTGAGTAGAGTGAGCAAAATGCTCATTTGGTTGCCCTGCTGTTACAAAATGCTGCTATATGTATAAATTAGTTTAAATTAAAGGCAGCGTGTAGCTGTTTTGACTCTTCCTTTTGTGTTCTATCAAGGTAAATCTCATTTGCTTCTCATTTGGCTTCATAAAACCTGCAGTGCCCAAATTTCCAAATGACTCCAGGTTGTAAATAATTAAGGAGGATAATGTGTGGCTTGGGTTTGTGATCGTAAACAAAACCATTACAATCCTCCCTGAAGATGCTGTGCAACTGGAACTAAAATAATTAAACCATTATCACTCAATAAACAGATGCTTTGTTGCGTCCTGGTCTGAGGTCGAGCAGTAATAGACTGTTGATGGGTGAGACGTATGGCGTACTATGAGAAGAAACAGTATGCAAAACAAAACAGTAATATATTCGTACAACAGGTTACTGCATGGATAACAAACAAAATTCGTTCTTTTGTCTCTTCGGGTGTGACTGAGCCAAAACAACAAACAAATAGGCAACATTTGTATTCAAAACGCAGACATAATCCCAACCGCCAAACAAAACAGCAGTCACACGAACACCCCGTGAAAAAAACAAATTACTCTCTATAGAGTAAACAAAACAAAAAGCAGATATTAAGGTCCCAAAACAAGCAGATCAATCAGAGTTTTAACAAACAGCAGCAAGGTAATGAGCATTCAGCTAACCGAGAACTATTCTTCGCTTAACAAAGCCAAGATAAAGTCATTTATGTACTAATCATCCTAGTTCCAAACCGGCGACTTTATTTGTTCTCAGCATAGAAAACAGCACATACTAATATTTAGCATTTTATCTCTATCATCACATTCGCTGAACGTTTTAAAGCCACGACAAATTAAATTGAGGTAATGAAATTTCGTGCGCATGGCATGTATGCTCATTTATCACACTTTCAATTATTCTGACTTGTTGAATGGATAAAATAATGCTGGTTATTTTGTTTATTATATGCATTCGCCTGTAAAGAAAATGCCAGTATAAAAAGGTCCCCTCTATAGGATTCAGACTCCCTCCCTTTCAAAGCGCATATTAGATCAGACAGTGTCCGTAATGTACTTCCAAGTACTTACATTCACACATCTTTGCTTTTCCATATGCTAAATCCTTACAGATTCAAGCTGCCACTTACAAAAACCCGGAACACGGAAGGCACTCTTTGGGAGGTTTGTCCAATCTGGGCTACCGTAGCAGTGCGACATGGCAGCTCCGTACAGGTGGACCCTATGTAGATGTAATGGGCTCATTCTACACTTACGGAAACGCAATGATTTGAAGTTACAGGTAAGTATACACTATGAATTCCGTAAGTATATTACATTTTACATATTAACATTTTCCCATAAGCTTTCTCAGTTTCGGAACTTTGTGTTTCCGATGAATTTTGTATCTTTAAACGTGACACCAATACAGTTTCACGTTAAGCCGAAGCTTTTAAAGGGGGTTTATGGGTTGGTATGTGCTGAGAAAAGAACACCTCCAAACTCACTTAGTCTAGGGGCAGAGGTTTAAATTAATAGATTGGTTTTAATTGTTCACACGAAAATCTTTCTTCAGTCATGAGTTCTCCTAAAAATGAGGCTCTAAATCTGTATTATTCACTCGATGGGAAGAATTTGCATGGATATTATCTGCGTAGTTGTTTTGGACCCAGTGGCACGTGGAGATGTCCAGGATATAATGGAAGTGCTGTCGGAATCTCGAATCTGATTATCCAGAATGTTGATTAATTTTCTATGAAAGTAGCTCTAAGAGTAGTTCCAGCTGCAATTCGTTATTCCTTCTATAGTATATAGACGCAGGAAAACCACTTTGTGGTTTCTCGCCAACACCATGTTGTTTTGTTTCATTAACTTTGAGAGAGAAAAGGAGTGTCTACTGTTTATACACCACTGCTATAACATGAGTGATGTTTTTTGGACATTCCACAGCATTAAACGGAACTATAAATGGATAAGTGAATGTCAGTCCTGAATAAATAAATAAAAAATTCAAATTGTTTTGTATGAGAGGAATAACACTTGGAATATATAATTGAAAAATAATCATTGTCAGGCATGTAATTGGAACTCCATGTAAAGTTTACGTTATCACTCCATGCTGTCATTGATAGTTTTCCAACAACAGCATGTCCCCAAGTGTTTTATATTAAAGGATTATTGTATTGCTCCAGTGCTGGAAGTGCAGTGCATTAGAACAGCTTTGGTACGTCTTGTAAACATGTGGAGCTCAACAACTGCCCTTAGACTTCCATTATAAATGGAAACATGGAACCAGATTCCTCCAATATTCCTCAAGTATAGGCGTAACACAAAAACAAGCCAAAAGAGAAATAAAGCAACGTTCCAGCAGAAATAACTGCCAATTCATATAAACTCGACTCTGCACAAAAGTAAAAAAAAAAAAAAAAAACGGATAGGAATTGCCGGAATTCTTTCTGCTGATGTCCCGATGTGCAGTGTGGATGAGAAGCTGTCAGTACAGTCGCTCGCTCTCACGGCTGCTCGAGTCTTTTGCAGCAGTCTGAGTGAAAACTAGCAAACATGATGTGACATCACGTAAGCATCAAGACACAGAGAGCCTGCTCGCTGAATCACTCTCACACTGACAGAATACACAGGAGAGCTTCGCTGAAAACCGAGGACAAAAGCGAGACATTAATCTTCCAGTCACAGATCGTTCTCTAGTTTCCACTCAGCTCGGCATAAAAAGCTTCAGCCACAGTGGGAGCGACCGAACGACTTGAACTAACGTGAAGTCTGAATTGAGAAATATGGTAGAAACATGAAAATGTGCTGAAATTGAAGATCTCAGTCGGACATTTTAAGCGATCTGTCCAAATTGGTTCAAAACAGAACAGGTCAAATGATTTATTTCACGCAAATATCCATGTTTGAAAAATTCTCACTCTAGAGATCGGGAATTTCCTGTTTTTATATACTCAAGAAGACTTTTCAAAGACGTTTCACTGGAAAGGAAATGAATGCTCTCGCTCATCGCTACTCTGAGCGGGAATTCTGGGAGTCGGAAATTTGGGAGCTTCTCGATAGACCTGATTTCTTCGCTCGGAGGTAATGCAACTGCCTGCATGAACAGGCTGTGCATCCGAGGAAAGTCTTAAAATAGGAATTCCAGTTAAGATTTCAGTCCATGATGAATTTCAGCTGACTGCATTACTCACTTTAGTTCTAATAAAAATTAGGAAGAGTTGCTTTCATGTTAAACCCTGTTACATGGCATTGCTAGCTAATCTTAGATACGAATACAACCATGATTTTAGCTTGTGGATAAAAAGGAAATTCATAATAATTGCCCGTTCCTCCTGAATTTTCCTACATGGCATGAAAGTAGTATGAATTCACTCAGTAAGTTCAGTTAGAATAACTCAATCGGTTAGCACCGTAGCTTTTGCTAGCTCAACCCGTGTAGTTAGCACCATAGTTTTCTCCAAATAATCCAGTGTTCTGAATAAAAATACACTCCCAGATGGTGCAACAGTAAAGCCGCCTATCATTAGCCATGTGTTGCTAGGTGTCCAAGCCGGAAAAATTGGCTCCTCTTTTGGAGTGAGAATGATGCCATTACGCTCTCCCCTGCTGAGTACGGCTACACCAGCCAGTTGTGAGCTCATGTATATGGAAGAGTTCAGTTATGGCTCTCCTCCAAGTGTGTTCAGCCATCCCGTGATGTTTGAGAAGATGTGGCAGCCTCCAGTGTCTCAGATCATGCACCTGAATGAAGGAATTACAAAAAATGTGTTGTTTAAATGTTCTGCTAATGTTGTGGTATTTAAGAATGTAAAGGAAGATAAAGACTTACCCAGTATCGCCCACTGAAACATGTCAGAATCTCAGCTATTGAAATGGTAATTATGCCTGGGTGAGATGGTCATGTGCTATTTTTTTCCACATTGAATTATTTACAATAACTGTATTTATTATAATTTAGTTATATGCTAATAGAATAATAGCAGCTCTCATTTCTTCCAGTATCTGCTGATACACATTTTTTGTGAATATTCTAATATAAGTTATATTTTGTCTTCACCCACGGCTGATAATAATGAGCCATGCTTTCTCCCTGCAGTTCCCTTCATTCAGTCCTTTCATTTTGCTTCTTTCTTTTGTTAGTCTGTCTGTGCAATAAACCCTTGTTACTGAAACATCCTTGACTTTAAGCATTACAGGAAGGAAACATGCACGAGGCTTTTTCATTAAAATGACCCGTACAGCCCGCTGTGGCCTTCATCTTCACAAAGCCATGGTGTAAGTGACATGTATAGTCAGAAAATGGCTTTTGTGGGAAGCCATAAGCTACTATTTTTTATTTAATGAAAGGCCATCTTATCAGTCCCTCTCCCTGTGGCAAAGCTGACGTTTCACATTAATGTCATCTGGGCCATCTGAAAAAAAGTCGCTCTCGGTATAGCAAGGAATAAAAGAATACATAATGCATGGAAAATCTTTGAAAAGATGTGATCTTTTCCCCAGTTTTTAAGAGCACTTCATTTATTTCTGAGCAGCAAAACAAAATGTTGGTTTTACAATTGTGTCTACCATATTCAGGAATATATTCATATGGAATTCCGTGAGTTGAAAGGAATTCGTCTACCAGCAAGCAAACCTGAAATTAATACTGTTTATGTATCGCATTTCACATTTTTCACCAGTATGACTGCTTTTTGATCTGCTATAGAATTGCATTAAAATTTTCATTTAAGAATCCATCCATCCATTATCTATAATGCGCTATTTATCCAGCTGGGTGGCGGGGAAGCTGGAGCCAATCCCAGCATCTTGGGGTGAGAGGCGGGGTACACCCTGGGCAGGTCGCCAG